>CAIGRP010064368.1:0-32746 GCA_903798385.1 Fraxinus cuspidata | reverse complement strand
GGTCGTTACAATCATGACCTCAAGCATGAGGTAGTGGATGGTCAGGTCATACAAAAAATTTACACATCACCAATGAAATTCTGTTGGTGAAGGAGAGTGATAGTAGTCCCCCATTACTTAGTCCATCATTAATTTAAGGAATAATAGTAGCAAAAGCCCCAAACCTTTCAAACACTAGTAGATTTTTTCCAAACATTTGATTTGTTGCAGCCATCACCCCTAACCTTTCCAAATGTTTCAATGAGGCCTTTTTGGATGGTTTCCATCTAAACCTTCATTAATTGATCACCTAAAAAAAAGACTGACCACTTTTTACCAAAATATGGAAGGCTAAATTCGTCCATACACTTTGTCTACTAACCTCCAAATAAGTTACTACTTATTTCCCTCCAAGTATAGTACAGTACTACCCTAATAAATTGTCAATTTCTCACTCTTCATCAGCATGCGGAATTGAAGGTAGAAGTAATGGAAATGCCAGTTTGAAGTTGCAGAACCCCTACTCAAATGAAGACATCGTGGACTAATTTGAACCCAGACATATGATTTCTTACCTACGTGGAATGGATCTGCAAGGTTGTACATTCTTTTTGTGATGGGATCCCCTGATGTGTTAGTGATCGAGAGAGCTAATACCTGTTCTTCTTCAGTCGAGGCGAGAGATGAAGGCTGAAACTAGGCAACTCCGTTTGAATGGAGGTGGTGTATGGAAGATTTGGTTTTGTGGGTTTGTCCGTGGAATGATTGTAAAGTGGATCTGTAGTTAAACCTGTGTTGGGTTTTTAGAGGGTTTTTTGCTGGATCTGTAATCTTCATTTGGTAATAGTGTAACCTAAATTAATAGGTGTAAAATGCATTTCTCATTGCTGTAGTGTTTTGTACATGTCTATTTTTTGGAACTAATTTTCGTAGAAATATGCACGTGGTTGAGATACCAAACCTTAAGTACATGGTGTAGTAAAAACCCTAAAAACGTGTATATATTGCTGTCACACATAACGTGTTTATATTGCTTTCACACATAAAATTATGAAATCCAATATATCACATTACTAATTAATAGTAGAATCAAAATGAAAAATATTTTTAAACACATAAACAACGATACTACAATTCCCAAAATATGAAATGCCAGCATTACAGATTCAAAAACATTGAGTACATTCCAAAGTTCATAATTTATATGCGCAATTACAGATTATGAAGACTACACTACTGTCATCTTTTTCTTTTTGTGATTGTTTCCTATAGAGGTGGTTAACTTCCCATCCCCTTCTACTTTTGTGTCTGTGGTGCTTTAGGAGGTTGTATCTGTGCAGTGCAGGTTCTCTTATTGTGTCCAGCTTCTCCACACCTCTTACATGTCATTTTCATACTTGTTCTTGTCATTTTAACTCCGGCTGGTGGTTTAGTCTTAGATCTTTTCCTTAGCTTTTTAGGTCTATTTGCCTGCTTCTTCTTCTTCACTAGTAGCTTCAATGGATTTTTTCCTAAATCAGGCCAAAGTTCAGGCCTTGACATTGGATGAATTACAGGACTTTATGCTCTTAGATATGCCTCCTTTTTGTAATATTCATCTACAAATTCATCTATATCTATTTGCCTTGATATCATACCAGAAATAGCATGTGCACAGGGAATTTCACTCAATTGCCATTTCCTACATGCACTTTCCTTCCTCACCAAATCCACACTCCGCCATAAAACCATCAGTATAACGAACTTCAAATTTTTGATTACCTGCGTAATTTGCTCTCATGAACCTGGCATCTGATTTAGCCTTCTCAATTATCCTTACAATTTTTGGACCATATGCACGATCCCATTTTTGAACTACCTCTCTGTTTGTAGTCATCCGTATCATTTACTGATGCCTAATCTTATCCACATTGTGATTATAGTCTTCTCTCTAGCTACTATAATGGACGTATTGAAGGCTTCACAGAGGTTATTCAACAAGATATCATACTTAGCATGTTCTTGGAAATGAGATCTTGTCCATTGAGCTGCTTGCTTCTCACTAAACCAATTGAAGGCTTCTTCATTAACTAGTCTTACCTTATTCATAGTTGCATTCCATTCTAGTACAGTTAGGGATGGACAAAACCCGATCGAACCCGCTAAAACCGCCAAAACCGAACTAACCCGACCAGTTTTGGGTTGGTTTTTTTGTTGTTTTTATACGGGTTGGATGTGTTGGTTATGTAGGCGGGTTGGATTGGGTTGGGTTAGGTTAGGAGTTAACTCATGAAAACCGAATAAAGCCACCTAGCCCAACCCGACTACATTTATGAACTTTACAAGTGTTATGATGTTTCTTGGACGAAATTGAGTAACTATATTTCTTCACACAACCTCTAAGAGTTACAATATTCAGAAAAATCTAGATTAAAATATCAGTTCTTATTGGAAAATTTTTGTTCAATAGTTCAAAAGTTTGAGAAAACCATACACAAATTATATACTACTATAAACTAGGTTATATATATGCAAACCCAATACATGAGAAGTCTTGAATATGGCACATGACATGGAAACTCTTAGAATAATATTATAAGACTTTGATAGAATACATTTTACGAAAAATAGTACAAACAAATACACATTCAACACAAAAATACTTTAATTGCCAACAATATTTCTTGGCTTCATATAATTTAATTTACACATTCAACACAAAAACATTTTAATTGTCAAAAACATTTCTTGGCTTCATATAATTTAATATCAATTTATCCATGTAACATTTCCAAACATGAAATGCCAAAATCATTTAGATTTTTTGGTCATTGCAACTATGGAGACCTAATATTATATGAGTCATGATTCAATTATAAATCCATCCAACCGAATCGACTACTTTAATCTTTTTTGACAAGTTGTCTCAAATCGACCAATCCAACCCAACCCAATCAATACTTGATGGGGTTGGGTTGGGTTTCAACCTTTACACGAGTTGAGTTAGGTTAAATTATGATCAAACTGATCTTGCTGGATTGGTTTTGGGTTGAGGCAAAAATCGACCCAGCCCAACCTATGCCCACCCCTAGGTACAGTAGTAGACTTGGATGCACCCCGGAACAAATCTTCAAAGTTAGGCCTTTATGTTTGAGATTGAAATTGCTTTACAAATGTTTAGCACAAACACCTATGCTCTGCACTTTCATAGCACTGCTACTACACATTCCTATATCAAATACCAAAACTTCTATGAACTAAGTCCAATTGGCTCTATTCTCTACATCCACGACTGCCTAAGTAACTAGGAACATACAATTATCACCACCAATCTCCACTGCTGCCAATAATTGACCCCCATGTGCACTCTTCAAAAAACACCCATCAAGTCCTATCTTAGGCCTACAACTTTCTCTGAATTTTCATTATGCTCACGAGGTTGGTCGTTGCCTGCATTCCCCACCCAATCTGAAAAACGTATCCTCTTTTATATCCTCGTATTCGTATTCATAATCCGAAACATGTTCTAGACCAATCTCATTATCCTCTTCCACTTCTTACTGACCAAGTACCAATAGTTTGAGCATTAATGCCTTCTACAACGTAAGGATCAACTGGTGCATTAGAAGGCCCAACATTTTTAACATCTTCAACTTTTGTACCACAGTCAAATATGGACGGTTTATCAACTGTGGGCTACTCAAACTGTGTATTTTCAAGATCTTCCACTCCTGTTGCACCCTCAAATGTGGATGATTCATTAAAGGTTGCACTCTCAAGTGTTCAGCAAAACTAGCCCTTTCATTGTCAACTTTTGGATGATCAAATTGTATAACTCGAGCATCTTCTATTGCATTTTCAAAGGAATATGGTAGATCAGATGTTGAATTCTCACACGTTTACTCCACAAGTCGATCATTTGCACTTAACTCTGCCTCAACTACATCCACATTGTGAAATTCACCAAGTCCACTATTATCTACACTGTCATATTCATTTAAATGATCCTCTTCAAATTCATCTACCACATAAACATCATCACCATCCACCGTGTCATCAAAAACCTCAATTTCAAATAAAGGTTTCTATCCGACCTCCATATCTTCATTGGTGACACTGACACTCTCCAAAATCTCTCCAATTTTTATATCAGTCACTACAACTCCAGTTAGTACATTCTCATCCCACGGTTATTCTAATACTTTTGTCGATCTCGGCAAACAATACATATCTGCAACTCTTGTAGGACCAAGATATTTTGCAAGATTCATGAAGTCTGCATCAGTAAATAACCAAAATGACCATTCTGCGAATCTTTTCTTTTCAAGCCTATATACATATCTCATTGGCTCATCGTAACCCAACATCTTCATCGCATTGCCTAATATAAATCAAAAATCTGGGTCCACGTAATCAAGATAGCTGATCTTACTTTGTTCATACACGTAATTTTGCATTTTGTGAAAAAAATCCCAACATGATTTACCCGGATCGTGAAATAAATGGAGTTCTCTCCTGAAAAGGAAAAAAATTGAACAAGTTTATTCAAAACAAACATGGTTATCACAATACACATCCCTATATACCCATTACATAATTGTCTATATAGTCCATTTCATGCAATTTTTGAAAACCCAATCTACTACATTCACCACAAACATCGAACACACAAAATCGAGAAATACAATGGATTTTAGTGCTTCTTCATGACGATCACGACTTTCAAGTATATGGGTACAAATACTATGTTTTGTACAATTTTACTGTAACTGGAAAATACAACACTTGCAAAAATGTATCATAGATGTGTTCGGGTAGTAATCCTCTCAGATGGCATGGATATCTGACATCTCCGTCGCCAGGTTCTCCAGCTTCAGGGGAGTTCATAGTGAATAATTTTTCGAAATTTTTTTATCTCTTTGTAAGGGTCGTCCTATAATTTCCAATTTGAAAATGAAGATGGAGGTTAGTGGACAAAGTCTATGGATGAATTTAGCCTTGTCGTTGTGGGGTCTTACGAACTCGCCTCAATAAGATGAGATCTTACAAGTTAACTTCGTTATTGCGAGGTCTTATGGACTCGCCTCAATAAGATGAGATCTTACAGGTTAGCCTCATCATTACGTGATCTTATGGACTCGCCTCAATAAGATTTCGTGAGCAGGGTTCGTTTTCAATTATAAGAAAACTATGAGCTAGGACTTGCCTTAAATAATTAAAGAATCTATGAGCTTGCCTTGATTTGCGAGGACTTATGGACTCGTCTTCAATAATAAGACAATTATGAGGAATGGCTCATCTTGTGCATGCAAATTAAAGTGCCTAAGACCACTTATGATAATATAAGTTTGGTACTTGCGTTGAGAAGTATAGTGTGACACAATTTATATTTTGATCATAAATAATTTGTTCACAACCAATGTAAGGGTTGACACCTTGTATTGGAAGGTTGTAGCGTTGATTGATTTACTGTTTGGGTTTGTGATTTATCCTTATCAAAGAAATAATTAAAGATGACATTAGTATACTTGGAATGTATTGAAGGATAACATGTCAAGTTTAATTTTATAGTATGATCGTGTAGAGAATTAAATTCCACTTGATTGTCATATATTTCATCTAATTAAAGGTGACACTAATACACCTGGAGGGATAAAAAGGTCATTTATGCTCGTACCTAATTATTGAATTTTGAACGGAGATAAAATACATATACGGAAAGTCAGGGGAAATCATTACAAATTTATTGACTTTTGTAATTTTATATATTCTAAAAGTTTAGTTTTTGCATTTAGTGAAAGAAGTAAAGACTAATATTAGATTGGGTAGTTTAGGGACAAGACATGATCTAATTATTGGAACTTGGGTAATATTTGTCCGACCAGGTCCCTATGGTAGCTCTATAAAGTATTGAGACTTAATTATATTTATAATAAAAGTTTTGGGCTTAATTGTAATTACAATAAAGTTTAGTACTTAGTTGTAATTGCTATAAAAGTTGTAAACTAAATTATAATTGTAATTGAAGTGCTAGGACTACACATGTAATTAAATCTAAACTAATTAGATGTGGACTTTAATTAAAACTCCTATTTGAAATTGGAGTATTATTGTATATGGATTGTAACGTCTGTATCTCCATAAATAGAGACTAGTTGGACCTAGAAATCTAGAATAATCATAATGAAATGATTCCATATTATTTTAATTTGGAGAAAGAAAAAGAAAGAATAATCACTTTCTTATTTTTCATTTGTCAAATCAAAGAATTAGTTTCTTGATTTACTTAGAAGATTGTGCACATCCATCGGTGTAGTCTCGACTTTGGAGACTTGTAGGTTTGAAACATCAAGTTCGTAGAATTAAAAACTGAAAGCTAGTAATTCAAAAAGTTGCAAGTTCGTGATTTAGATTCAGTTCATGAATTGATCATAGAATTTAAGTAAAAATTTGAATCCTATATTCTTGATATAATATATACGTGAACATCTAGACAATCTTGTTTATTGAATCAAAGAATTTTTTAATTTCTAGGTAATTCTGTTTCCGCATCCCAACAACTGGTATCAAAGCAATCTAAATCGTTCATGCTAGTTATTTCTGAATCTTGATTGTATATTTTAATCGAGCGATGTCTAGAAATAATTTCATAAATGTTGATTGAATGATTGGTTTATTTTAATATGTGGTCAATTCTTGATATAATTCGCCATTTCGAGTATGTAACAAGATGGATGGATTACCACTCCATCATGTCGATTTAATTTTCTTTCAATTAAATTTAAAATTATGAGTATATGGGATATATGATTTATGTAATTTTTCAATTATTGTAGTTGCCGGATCTTGTAAATTGATTGAATATTGATGATTGAGACGACGAAGGAAATTTCAAAATTTTACAATAGGTAAAAAAATTATATTGATTAATCTCAATTTTGCCCTTGCAAACACAGCGCAAATTGCTGTCAACAGCTTGCTGCTGATTGGGCAGTTGTTGCGGGCAACAGCTTCCAAACGCAGCGTTGCGTTTTTGCGTAGCAGGTTGTTGCAGTTTGGTGCAACAAATTTTTGGACTTTGATTTGGGTCTGTTTTGTATGGACTGGATCATATCTGGATAAGTTGGCTTTGGAATTATTTAATTTTTTTAGAGTACGGTGATTACTATTTGGGTTGCAAATTGGATCGTTGAAAATTTTTTGGGCTAAAAATATAGATTAAAATATTGGACTTGGGTCCAATCAGTTTTTAATTTAAGTCTTAAGTCTTTTTGGATTGCAAATAATTGTTAATTTATCGCTTTATGAATACTTTAAATTGTTGTTTGAAATATTTTCGTTCTAGAGATTATGACGTATAGATTTATTTGTGACATTGCTCGTAATACTATGACTAGAATGCATTTCATTGAACACCAATTTTTTATCGATTAATTTAATTTAGATTAAATTTTTATGGATGGAAATACTGTAATAATTGAGCTATGTGTTAGTTTGATTGATATGAACAGTTAGTAATTATTTAAGATTAAAATTCATCACTTTAAAAATATTGAGTGGAAGAGTGTGTTTATTTAAATAAAAATCGATGGTCACTTTGGTCAATCCATAAGCAAAGTAACACGTTTACCTCATGCTGGTAATGCAACAGACTCCATATAGGATGGCACCGCAATTCGAATTGCTTGATTTGATTTTTTTCATGATAAGATCGTCTAGATAGAATATAATTTGTAATCACCTTATAGATGACAAATTATTTTTAAATATATAGAGATAGAGACAAATATTATATATTCAAATTGAGATCATTTATGAACCTTCTATAGATATAGAAGCTCTCGTTTATGATTTTGGTGACCAAATAAAACGATATTATACTTATATAGACATTTATTGTCAAATATGATTTGTCTGGTGGAATGGTCCCAACTTGATCAGTGAACACAATGACATTTCCTATAGAGGGGTCGATGGATCTACATGTGCATTCATGCATCATATGTTCGCTACTTATTTTTAATATGCAATGGATTGTTATTTTTATGTGAAATATCACTTAGCCCATTTTTCGTTATTCTAAAACAAAACCAACTAATCGAAAAAAATTATGTGGATTGGAAACGTAATTCACTGTTTGTACTCAATGTGGAAAAACTTATTTTTGTGCTTGAGGATATCCTGATAGATGTATTGACACCATGTGATAAGTCTAAAAGGATTGTGTATGCTAAGTGGGTGATTGTAGAAAAGATGGCTCATTGTTACATTTTGACTTTCATGTCCAACGTGTTACAGCAAAGCTTGAAAGTCAAAGTACATCATATGACATACTACATACCCTGTAAGGCATGTTTGATCATTGAAGTAGGATGGTTCTATTAAAGCCATTTGTACCTTATAAAACATCCTATGAAATCTGGAGTGCCTGTAATCATAGTTTGACTATGATTATACACTTCAAACATGGCTAAGAGTCTGAGTGTAACCATCTATCAGGGATACTCAGTTTCACATAGTATTGAATTCTTTATATGATACGCTTTCACAGTTCATTGTGAACTGTTACTTACATAAGATGGAGATACCATTAACTAAGTTGATGATAGAGCTATAATGTAGAAAGTGGTCTTAAGGGTACAATGGCAATACTTGTGCATCATTTGGTGGCTCATCTGGTTCCAAGTTAAAAGGAAGATTTGGAAAGAAAAGAACAAAGCTAACAAGATTCATGCGAGCAATAAAAGACCAAAAGTAGAAGGAAATGCTTGCGCAAGTATTCCAATTACATAAAAAATGACATGGGAGAATTCGATGTACTAGCTAGAAAGCAAAGTGCAAGTGAAGTTTGTTTCGTTACTGAGTATTGTTAAGTGGTTAATATTACAAATTCTTGAGTTGTAGATTATGGAACCACTATTCATATCTGCATGTCGATACGAATGCTTTAGGAAAGCAGAAAACTCTGTAAAGGCCAGTTTGAAATCATTGCTGACACAAGAACAATAGTTCCAACAAGAGCATATGAGTATTTTGTTTCATTAGTGGTGGACATTTGATTCTTAAAAACTGTTATTACATCTCGCAAATGAAACATAAATTTGATTACTATTTTCGATTTAATAGGAGAAGGTTATTTTATATGATAAGCATCTGATACGCTGAACATGTTAATGAATAAAGTTTCTGTTTGCATTAGACATTTGATTAATGGTCTTTATATTTTAACCTATTCCACATATGAAAAAAAAGGTTACTTCTGTAAACCATAAAAAGTCGCACTATACTAATGATACATATATGTGGCTTCTTGGACAAATCAATCTTAATATAATACAAAGATTGTCTAGAGATGGTCCTCTCAACTCGGTTAAGATCGAATCATTGTCAGTTTGTGATTCTTGTTTGGAAGGCAATATGACCAAGATATCATTTTTTTGACAAAAAGAGATAGAGTCAATGATGTATTGGAACTAGTTGATTCTGATATGTGTGGACCTATGAATACACTTGAGAAAGGGAACGTTGAGTATTTCTTTAAGAATGCTGATTGATTGTTGAAGTCGATCGAATAAGTCATCGTGGCCTAAGTCATGATTACGTGTTATAATCATTGTTAATTTATGATTGGATGAAAATGAGGTGCTGACGTCATGGGTGTCACATTTCTTTAGGAGTGGTCGTCTGAGTCGTGAGACATCACTTAGATGACATATGTTCAGTATTGCAATGATGATGTTTATGAAAGACGGAGGGTCGAACGACTTGTCACGGTAGAGCTCATAGAACGAGTGACCTGTAATTGTAGAGCTCATGGGTAGAGTTGACCTAATGACCTCTTATTTTGTCCTATTTGAAGTGACTATTTAATCTCCATAAACTTTCCTTCTTAAATTAAGGTAAGCCCGAGTTGGTTTTTTGGACGCCAACAAATTTAATTATTATAATTATGTTTTTTGTTAAAAACATAAACTTACTATTTGACCGTTTTAAAAATTGGTCAAAATATGTCAGAAGTTTAATATTCTGGTCAACTACCATCCATTTGCCCTTCTGGTATGACTATTTCAAAAGTTTGTAACTGCAGGTGACACAAACTAAGAGTTTGGGTAAAATCTATGACAAAATGAAATGTCTGAAAATGTGGCTGCAATTCTCCCTAATACTAATGATTAATAAGATAATTTGTGTGGGTTTTTGTTTTAATGGCCAAATATATTCAAACTACCATTTTTAATAAGTAGACTACATTTTAATTCTAAGAAATGTTCATATCTTTTACACATGATCAAATTTATATCTCAAATTTTTTCTTTGTATTCGTATTCCTTAATTAACCTAAATTGTTTCTGATTATAGTTTCTCTTCAAAATTTTCTTTAAGATAGAGTAAAAATAATCATTTGCTCATTTTGTATTTTCAAATATGTAAAATAAATAATAATGCAAAAATGCAATTAAATATTTAGTCATTATTTTAAAGCATGTTAACAATATTTTTGGACTAATGAAATGATAAGAATAATAATGTGGTAAGAAGAAAGTTAAGAATATAAATGCAATAATGAATAAATACGGTGGAAATAAACAACGATATCTTAATGGAAAGAACTTACAGTGGGATTTGAATTTTGACAGATAAAGATGTCTTTATTTCCTAAATTCGAACTCAACCAAACACCTATTTTTCCCTAATTCTGGCACGCACAAAAATTCACATGTTTAGAGTCACTACATTCGCAGGCTCAAATAAGTCCAATTTCATTTTCAACTATCATTCAAATTCATCAAGCTCTACATTGTTATTCATACTAACTAGATCATATTTCGCTAAGTTTAGAAAGATTACTTATAAACGACTTTCAAAAATATTTAATTGGTGAGAATTGGAAATTATTTAACAGGTTATCCATAATTATTTAACAAATTACTTTTAAACATAACAAAACATGCCCTATATGTATCTTGTGAATTCAAATATACTTTGAAAGGTTGTTGCAGCCGTGGAAAGTGAAAATTTATCTTTTATTTTAATGTGTGTTTTTTTCATGTTTATAGGTCCGATCTAATATTTAAAATATTATAGAAGCACTTAAAAAGGAAAACTTGAAGCTTAACAGGCACTAAAATTAATTAATAATTTGAATTGTTAGATTCAACTAATTTAAAAAATCATTGTCGAACTTTTTCCTAAAATTTCTCATTTAATTTTCATTTGTGTCTTATTTTAAAGTATATTTTTTACCCATTTACTCTCTACTCACTAAAGTTAATTTAGTTACATAATTGGTCAATCGGTTAATTGCAATCCCTCCATATATGTTGTGGCCATTTAAAATTTAGTCATCGAGTTATTTTCATGTTGTGAAATTACTAGCCTTTAAGCCCTTGAGTCCATTATTTGAAAAAAAATAAATTTTTGAATAGTGATTTTTTGGAAAATGTGTGGTTAAAAAGTAAAAAAAAAAAAATTGATTTTAGATTTATGTGTAAAATTATTTTATTAAAAGAACGTTGTTGAAATTAAGTTTGAAGAAAAATGTATTATTGAAAAATGAGTTCAAACAAGAGTTAAAATAGAGCATGATTCTTGACTCACTTTAACACTAACGCTATTTCTACGACTAATAAATATTTAAAAAATCATGATATAGATTAGCAAGAGGTCAATTGTAAGGAATCGATCACTATAACAATTATTAATGAGCGTCTAACGACTAATTAGAATGTATCGCCGAGTTATATTGTTTTACATATTTATTCCCGTATATACATGTACTACTATGTATGAGTACCGATACTTGAAAATTCCCCTTCTTGAGAAACCCGAAAAAAATAATTTTTTTAAAGTTCAACTACCTATCAAATTTGGACCTCATCTCTGATGTCAACTACCCTTCTTGATCTGTCAACTCTTTCTCTGTCAACTACCCATTCTCCTTCCAAAACTAGCAATTCAACATCCGCTTTGTTTCCTTGAATCCACCCTTAGCTACCTTTCCTTCTAATTCTACTTTATATAGAGAGACCTATCATTCCATCCCACACTTGTTTCCAAAAAAAAATTACCAACCCCCGACTTTATAATACCTTAGCACATTTTGATCTTTTTAAGAACCCTAATGACTGATTTGGATAACTCTACCACTTCTGATAAAATTGATGCCTCTGTGGACTCTAGAGGTAAGCATTTATTCAGATTTTAGCTATATTTCTTGTAGCAGTACAAGTAGAATTTTGAAATAGATGTAGATTCGAGTCATGCGACTTTTTTTTTAATGGGCTGTTTCCAAATATCGTCCTATTTTTTGTTCAATACATGTGAATTATATGTTTATTTTACGTGTTATTAATTATTTGATCTTGCACTGAATCGATTGATTCCTACACGAAGAGGTAGCTGCTGAAATTACCTGTCAAAATATAATGCCAGATATTACTGAAGATGAGGAAACCCTAATTACTAGGATGTATAAATTGGTTGGAGAAAGGTGATTTCATTTTAATTTTTTTCCCCTCCTCTCGTGATGTATTAATTTCTACTTCTTTTTCTTTACGAAATTTCTTCGATAAATTTAGAATAAATAGGGAATTGTTATTGATTTAGGTGGTCATTGATTGCTGGAAGAATTCCCGGGAGAACTGCAGACGAAATTCAGAAGTACTGGAACTCGAGATGCTCCTCTACTAACCAATAAGATGGAATTATCAATCTTTGATCGATAATTGATTCGAATTAATAGAGGATTATCAACAAAAACTTGTAAAGTCGTTATGTATTGTTATTTTCTATTTGGGATGAGGACTTTCGTCTTGTAATTGTGATTTACTCAATGCCTAGTATGTTTTTGTTGGTGGTTGATCATTATATTATATCCTCGTAATATCATTCCAAGATCCAAGAACATATTCAAACATCGAGATTAAACATTTAATTCTTGAGATCAATCAACCACGAGTTAGGGAAAAAAATCAAATTCATATAATCCAAAACATCTCACTTTCTAAATATAATCAAGAAAGTACTTTCTCAATAATTTTTAGATATTGAAGAAATTTGAGGGAGGTTGGACCAGAAGCACGTGAAGAGTACAAGAACAAGGTGTTCTTGGTGATCCACATGAGATAGATAATTCCAAAAGATCGAGACCAAGTGTGAGTAAAGTACGTTCCAACGGGTCTTGAAAATTGCAGGAATTAAATCAGCGAGTCTAGTAGATTTTTTAGGATGGATCATACTATAAGTTCTTATTGTCTATAGTGGAAACTATTAGCTTGATCGTTGAGTTTTTTTTACTAGTTTAGGGTTTTCTTCATCTACAATTCTTTGTGTTTACATTTTTAAATTTCATAAAAGCTGGCAATTCAACATAGGGTAATTAACTTACGTGAACTAAATATAAAGTAATTAATTATTGTTTGTTGTTGCAATATTAATCAATGATGATTTTTAATTCTGCATTATTCACCTATTCATCACCTCTAGGTGATTTTAGGGTTGAACACGTAACTTACAAGTAGTATCAGAGCCCAAATTCGATTCTTGACCTTAGTTTTTCTAGATGAGTAGTTCATTGTTTGTTTTGTCATATTTTGATAGTCGTAACTATGCTTATTGGAAAATTAGAATGATAGCCTTCCTAAAATCGATGGATGAACATATCTGGTTGAGCATAGTAAATGGTTGGGTTGCCCCTTCTAGCACCATTAATGATGTTGTCATTCTCACTCCTATAGCTAATTGGTCGAAGACTAATTTATATGAATGTAATTAAAATAGTAAAGCTTTACATGTTTTATTTATGGCTGTGTCACCTCAAGAGCTTAGATGTGTGTCTATGTGTGAGGTTGTGAAAGAGGTTTGGGATATTTTACAAACCACACATGAGGTAACTCAAGCTCTTAAGAATCTAAGTTACATATGTTGAGCTAGTTAGAGGGAACCTTGTAGCTAACCTTTAGGAGTCTACCTTGTGCCTCAATAAATTAGATACTATGAATCAATCCCTAGAGTTTAAGATTAAGAATTTTACAGGTTAACTTGAGAAGTCTTATAGGAGTATTAGTGAGCTGACCATTGGAAATGGTAGATTAGAAATTTAGGTTAAGAACCTTCTGAGCAAACTTGAATATTCCAAATCTCAACTTATTGCTCTCTAGTGGATCTTGAAAACTAGACAATCTTTGGGGACATATAAGGTCTAGGTGTCATAAATTTTTGAATAGAAATAGAAATCAGTATTTCATTAGAGTTAGATATCAAGATTTTGATGGCCAGATTGACTTCCTTTCTAATTAAGTGAACCATTTGACCAAGTTAATGATACAGTTGATTTGGAATAAGTGTTCCACTAGACATGTTTGAGTTAAAAAGAGTGATCTAAAATTTTTGCAATTGATCATGGTTCTCTTAAAGGTAAGAGCGTTTGTATACCTAATGATTATGTGTTTTTGATGTATGCTTATACTTATTAATTGTGATTCATTTGTTATTACATGTATCTCATATATATATATATATATATTGCTTTTTAGGTAGTTAGTTTTTTTTTTTTAAATAAAAATAAAAAAAGGAGGGAATTTCTTTTGCTACACCAGATATAAAATTTACTTCAATACGTGTGTTGTGACCAAGTATGAGTTTAATTGATATGTTGTAACACATTTTCTATTACTTTGTTTAGGTTTATGTAGAGTACTTAGTATAGGTTTCTTCATGTACTATGTGCACTGCACACACTATTATCTTGTGAGTGAATCTTAACCGCGTATGTGAGATTTGGAATAGCTGTCATTTGTTGGTAATATGATCTTGAACATGAATTGATCTTAATTTAGTAGACCTAAACTCTATTACATCCCCTTAAATAAAAAATGTTTTATATTATACTCTTTTTCGAAACCTATTTAACTCGAGCAATTAAGTTCTAGTGATTTCTTATAACCTGACGTCCTATGGTCAATTGACTTAGAGTCATTGGCCCAAAACTCGTTACAGATGTCATCTTAGTCGCTTAATAGAGAAGAATCTGTACATAAGATATAAAAAATTGAAAAGAAAAATGATGAGTTAAAAAAGAAAAATATAAATTGTTTATACACTAAAAATCAGGAGAAGAGATTAATATACATGAAAAATGAGCTTCATTTATAGGTCCTAATATGTATTATTGGTTTGACTTTCATTATTATGCCAATAAATTTATTTAACAGTGATATTTAGTATCTCTTTTTACACAAATTTAAGGTTTGGAGTCTTGATCACAAGGAATTAGTGGTACTTTAGATATACGAGTCATGTATACAATTTACTCCATTTAGACTTTAATTGAATTTGTGGGAAAATTTAATGATCATTGATTATACTTGTGCATGCTATCAACTGGATCTTTGAGTTGTTATATATTGTTGTTATAGTTTCTTTCATCATTTGTGAGAAATGGGGAGAGAAGATGAGTAACTACAATTTTTTTATTTAACTTAACAACATTTATGGAGAGTTTGTTGTAAAGGGAGATAACATTATTTTATAATAGTATTTGGAGAGATGATCATCTTGAATGCTTAGTTTTTTTGAATTTTGATGTTTTGTGGTATTAATGTTTCAATTGGTGTTTTTATTAATATTAGTATTACTTTTCAATCAAGCTAATATATATATATATATGATAGTCTGTTTTAATTGTTACATTTTCTGTATCACGTGTTTTTACACTTGGTATTGGAGTTGTTGATTTCAGGAAACACGTTTCAAGAAATGCAAGAAACAGGCATTTAGTTTGAGTTTTGGTAGATTAGTTTTGTTTTTACATCCTTGACCTGTATTGTATAGTTTTGTCAGAAAATTCCAAAGGAGGATATTGTTAGGAATTATGTTGTATTAGCAATTTTTTAGACGAAAGGATTATTATAAAAGAAAAGAATGATTATAAAAGAGCTGTAAAAGTCAAAGAGTCTTTTAGAGTTATATACATGAATTAGGAATCTTTAAGTTCGAGTATGGAACATGAAGAAAGAGTTGTCGGATTTACGCTAGCTTGTCGCCTAACTAATGTTTGAGCATAAAAAGCACAATCATTGTCACCCGACTCTCGCTCGTGCGACACACCGTCTCTAACCTGACTCTCAAGCGACATTGTTTTTCGAGAAACCACAATTTTCGATTTTCAAGAGTTCTATCTATTATATACTATACAAATACCTCTTATTATAAATATTCAACGCCCAGTAAGTTTTTTTTGGTGGTTAATCATTATATTATATCCTCATATCATCATTTCAAGATCCAAGAACATATTCAAATATTGAGGTTAAACCTTTGATTCTTGATATTAATCAACCACAAATTGGGAAAAAATATCAAATTCATATAATTCAAAACATTCACTTCCTAGGCATAATCAGAAAAATACTTTCTCAATAGCTTTCAAAGATTGCTGACATTTGAGGGAGGTTGGACCACAAGTACAGAAATAATATAAGAACAAGGTGTTCTTGATGATCCACATGAGATAGATAATTTCGAAAAATCGGAAGCAATTGTGAATAAAGAGAGAGATGAATATGTGAATGATCTCCTTTTAAAACTAGGTCTTGTAGGACTATCTTTATTTTCTTCGAATTTTATTTGTGTAAGATCGTTTTGCATTCAAATTTAAAAATGCTAGACATTATGCCAATATTATGTTTAGGTTTTCCATCTATCTTCCATTTATTTTTACTTTAAAAAAATATCCTTGTTGATTTATTGACTATAATTTTTGTCGTTACATGCATTTTAATTTTTGACCCTACAAAACAAAAAAATTGGGTCTGCCCCTGCTTGTGTTCATTTCACATAATATTATTTTATTCACTAAGAAATGTACTCTACGACCAAAATGATATCACAAATTAAATAAAATAGTAGTACATGCACATATCTTTAATCAATGTAATAAATTCGTTTGAGGAAAATATAAGTTGCTATCAATTGCCCTCGAGGCGGACCCATGTGTAGACCACACTATAAGTTGTAGCCCGGTGTGAACTATGGGCCATTTTAATTGGCTCAAAAATTTGATTATTACTTTAAAAATGGGGAAAATTAACCAAATCCCTATATTTTAACTACACTTTAAAATAATCAGATCTTAAACTTATTTTTTTCATAAATCAAATGTTAATCAATATTTTAATAATATTATATAAATTAATAAATTTATATTAACATAAATAGAAAGGATAATTGCATTAAAAGCCCAAAACCTTTGAAACATTAGCAGACTTTTCCCAAACTTTTGATTTGCTGCAGCCGTCATCCCTAATCTTTCCAAATGTTGCAGTTAAAACTCTTTTGGACAATTTCCATCCATAATTATGTTAGTTGACCAAAAATTTAACTTTGACCACATTTTTAATATTTTTAAAAAGGGTAAAAGAGTAATTTTTCATTTATCAAATTAAATAATGAAATTAAAAAAATAAGGGAAAACACAACACACACACAGAGTGTCTTCTTCCTCTTAACCCTCTTCCTTACCCTCAGGACCGATCTTTGTGTCATTGATTATGCCTATTGTTTCAATTCTTGTTCATATATTCCTGTTGTTACTACTTGTAATTCCTCCATTTCAAATGTACATAATGCGTCTTCACAAATTTGGCACTATCGTCTTGGACATTTATCTTTTAAACGCTTAGAAATGCTGAAAGCCAAGCTGCTATTCAATTGTAACGATCATAAAGATGTGCATTGCTCCATTTGCCATTTGGCTAAACATATACGTCTTTCTTTTGTTTCCAATAATAACCTATTTAAAATGCTTTCAATTTAGTTCATTGTGACACATGGGGTCCATACCATCACCAACACGCACTGATTATCGTTATTTCCTCACCTTGGTCGATGATTGTACTAGATTCACATGGATATTTCTCATGAAACAAAAATATAATGTTAAATCCATTATTCCCAAATTTTTCTCCCTTATTGAAACACAATTTGGCAAGTGAAATATCTATGTCTAATAATGCAACTGAATTTTAGGTCTGATAATGCACCTGAACTTCAATTCACAGAATTTTTCAGTTCCAAAGGGGTATTACACCAATTTTCATGTGTTGAGCAACCTGAGCAAAACTCAATGGTAGAGAGAAAGCACCAACACCTTCTTAATATAGCACGTGCTCTTTTCTTTCAATCTCATGTACCTATAAAATTTTGGGGTAAAATTCTAGGGAGAATGTGTTCTTACTGTCACCTATTTGATTAATAGAACTCCATCGCCTTTATTACATGGTGAATCTCCTTTCCAACTCCTTTAAGGAATCCCTATTGATTATAACCATCTCAAAGTCTTTCGCTATTTATGTTATGCCTCGACTTTACCCTCCACTAGAACCAAGTTTCATCCTCGTGTAGTAGCATGTATATTTGTTGGATATGTACCATGCATAAAAGGGTACAAGCTCTACAATATCGAATCAAAAGTTTTCTTTGTGTCTCGTGATGTCATTTTCCATGAGTCCTTGTTTCCTTTTCAGTCCATACCCGATCCTATTGACATTGTTGATCCATTCCCGGATTTAGTCCTGCTTATACTAGCCTCTGATCTGTCCATACTCCCTATATTTGATTCTAATTTAGCTCCACGTCCACCTAATAATCCTAGTATTCCCTATATGCCTGACAATAGCACAATACATGAACCCATGGTTTGAAGGACTTCCAGCACCATTAAACCACCTTCTTACCTACGTGATTATCACTGCAATTTACTCTAACAGCATTCCCAGTCTTTCTCCAATATTCCATATCCTTTACACAATTATATTTTTTTATACATCCTTCTCACCTTCTCATTATACCTATCTACTCAACGTCTCTTCCAATTTTGAACCACAATTCTACCATCATGCCATTCAATATCCACATTGGAGAGAAGCTATGGCACATAAGTTAGATGCTATGGACTCCAATCACACATGGCCTGTTCAACCTCTTCCTAAGAACAAACATTCAATTGGGTGCAAATGGATTTACAAAATCAAATACAAATCTGATGGTAGTATTGAATGTTATAAAGCCTGAATGGTAGCCAAGGGCTACACACAACAAGAAGGTCTAGATTTTCTTGCAACATTTTCTCCATTTGCAAAGTTAGTTACGGTTAAAATGTTACTTGCTCCTGCTGCTATAAAAGGTTGGCATCTCTTCCAACTAGATGTCAATAAAGCCTTTCTAAATAGGGATTTATTTGATGAAGTGTATATGGATCTTCCCTTGGGCTATGATGCACACAATAACGTTGGAAGTAAGGGGGATAAGCTAGTTTGCCATTTCCACAAGTTGACATATGGCCTTAAACAAGCTTCGCGGCAATGGTTTTCTAAGTTTTCCCAACCTCTTATCCTACATGGTTTCATACAATCTAAGTCAGATTACTCCATTTTCACTAAAGATGCATGTTCTTCTTTTGTAGATCTACTAGTGTATATGGATGATATCACAATTTCAGGTTTTGATTTACTTGTCAGTGAAGAGTTAAGGTGATTCCTTCATAGCCAATTTAAACTCAAGGATCTCGGTATTTTAAAGTACTTTCTTGGCTTAGAGATTGCACGGTCAGCTCGTGGTCTTTTTCTATCCCAACGTCATTAAACCTTACAGTTGGTTGAGGATTCTAGTTTTCTTGCTTGTAAACCAACTTCTTCACCCATGGATATGAAAACTAACCTCAACTCATTTGATGATGACATTCTTACTGGTGCTTATTCCTATTGAAGCTTGGTTGACCGCTTACTCTACCTCACTGTGTCCAGCCAGATATCACATTTCATGTCCATAAACTTAGCCAATTTGTATCTTCTCCTAGGTAGTCTCACCTGGAGGCAACACATCACCTTCTGAAATATTTGAAAGCATCTCCTGGACAAGGTTCATTTTTCTCCGCTTCTTCTGATTTTCAACTACGAGCCTTTGCAGATGCTGATTGGGGATCCTGCTTAGACACTCAATGACTAGTTTTTGCATCTTCCTAGGTGACTCTATGATCTCTTGGAAATCTAAGAAGCATACAACTATATTACAATCTTTCGCAGAAGCTGAATACAAAGCACTTGCCTCCACAGCCAGTGAAATTGTTTGGCTTCATCAATTGTTGACTGATTTTCACATCCAACAATCTGGACCAGCAGCTTTTTTTGTGATAATCAGGCAACCATATACATTGCAAGCAATCCTTTATTCCATGAACGGACGAAACACATTGAGATCGATTGTCATTTTGTCCGTGATAAAGTTGCTGATGGATTTATCAAACCTTTTCCTATTCGTACTCATCATCAACTTGCAGATGTGTTCACCAAAGAACTGCCCTCTACATCGTTACTTCCTTTGCTATCCAAGAAGGAGATTCTTGACATTTACCGGCCATCTTGAGGGAGATTATTAGACATAGATAGTTCACTTGCCAGCTAGCTTGCTAGCTTGCATTCCAGCTAGCATTTTATTAATTCCAACTGTAATATTGTTACTTTAGCTATTTATATAGGTAGTTAGCAACTGTAATTCATGTTTTTCATTTTTCAGTAAAATGAGTACATTTTACCGCCTTTTCTTCATCTTTTCTCTCTAAAATCAATAGCTACCATCGCCGATGTCGCTGCCACCACCACCACAGCCAACACATCGTCACAACCGCCATTTTCACCTCAAATCCACCACCGGACCACCATCGTGTTCAAATTCCCATAACCACCGTTCAAAAAAATTGAACAGCACCAAAACATTTATAGATGGAACTTGTGATGAATATTTTATTGAATTCGTCTTTTCACTGTGAATTTACCGTATTCATCGTTACAACAAATTAGAACAATATCCAAAATGATCAAGCAATCATTAAGATTTTTATCTGATAAGATTAGCCAAAGCTACAATTGAAGAGAACGAAGAGCAAATTCAAATTAAGAAGGAAAGCTATCAATATATCTAAAAACCTCCGATAGCTATTAGATCGAAGCACAAACAATCGATTTTCCTCACGACAGCGAGAATCAATACCAACACCACTCTGACCAACAATGACGACTAAACATTAGTGGTGACGTGAGTGGGTAATGGGGTAGAAATTGTGAAATAGTAAAAATGATTGGGTATGGTCCAGATGCTTTTTAGCAATTGAATTCATAAGCGAGCTTGTATGCAGTTCACAAGCAAAAAATTCTACGTCGATTCATTGAAGAGAGAACTTCTCGAAAGTAGAAGTTTTTTCTATCCATTAATTGAAGAGAGAAATTATTAGAGATCACCTAATTTTTTAAAATTTTGAAATTGTATTCTTAAAGTATAGTAGATATGAATTTTTCCCTCAAAAACTTATACCAAAAAAGATTAGGTTGAATGATACTGAGTGGTTGGATTTTTTGTTGGATTGTCGATTGTTTTTGGATCATGATATTATTGTTTTTATTTTTTGCGCTTTTTAAAGATTAAACTAAATTGAACTTTGTAATCTGATAAGAGAATTATTCTACATGTACATCAGGGTTTACACTCTAGGATACATATAACAAAACCCCTGACGAGGATTGTGTTTGTCAAAAACCTAACCATTATAGGAAATATGGCTAAAAGAAACTTCACTCAAGACAGAAGTCTATGCATGACATAACTAACCATACATGAACTTGGGGATTATTGTTACGCCAAATTGGCCTAAGCCCAATTGGCTAAAGCACCATCTGGGGGGAGCCCATCTTGCCAAGGCGCCATTTGGCCGAAGCCCAAAATGGCCGGAGCATATTCTTGGTGAGGCCTCTACTTTTTCCGAAGCCCCTATGCTGGAATTATGCACAAGGCCCAATGAAGAGGAATTTGAAGCTCAATCATGGAAAATGATGACTTGCGTTTGAAGATTTTAAATTTGTAAAATATTTTTAGAGTGATTGATAGGACTAATGCAATGAGTTAAAGGGTCAATCTTGTTAACAAGGGGTATGGGGTGGCCGTCTTCTTAAGGGACATTTAGTGCGCCACATGCTAGTAGAGTCAGAATTGATACCTAGGATGTGATGTCTCGGTTAAGGAGATGGAGACATGTGTCCTCTCATCCAATGATTATTATTGTACATGTAACACTATAAATAGATTTCGTTAGTGCCATTACAGCGAGAAAAATTTGTTATCTACGATTCATGTACTCTCTCTCTACAAATATATGGTCCTTCAAGAGTTTATGTGTGATCTTAATTTTTTGCTGGGTTCTTGTCGATCGTTCATTATTGCATACCTTTGTTCATATATTTACTCGAGCCTGAACATATTTATCTCGTTTTGAAAAGCTTATTCCACGTTCAAAGCCCATAACATGTTCGACTAGTAGTCCATCTACACGTATCAGAATTAGCTTGTAAGGATGCAATTGGGCCTAGTATCTATTGGCACATTTTTGTGGTCAATAGATTCCATATGTGGGAAATATTACTTAAAACCATGAACGTCTCCGTGGGAAAAGCTTGTTGTAAAAGAGTTGGGCATCCCCCTTGAAAAATGACTTGTTCTTGAAAATAACAAGAGAAAGCCCCAAAAGTTTGGAGAGATTTAACAGTGTAGCTAAAAGGAGAGAAAAAATGAGCTCAGATTGTGATGTTCCTCCTAGGAGGGTAAGGAAAAATCCTAACGAAGAGGTTCCACAAGTAGCCACCCCAAAGGGTCGGCGTTAGCTGCTCAACTTACCTGGGAGTTAGAAACCATGGCTGCCAACATGAGGAATATCACCCACCAAAACATGACCATGCAAGAACTCCTTATGCAAATGCAAGGCCAGAGAGGTCCTCCAACTCCTCCTTATGCACTACAAGAATATTATCTACGTGAAGATGAAGTTTAAGGTAGACATTGAGGATAATTTTTCCTTGAATATGATCTAGAACATATGCCATAAATGTCTGTGAGTATGTTTGACATAATCATCCCTATAGGAACCAAGCGTAGGCCATCCCAACCACCTCATGTGGCTAGAAATCGGCCGCAGCCACCACCTTCTATGATTCGACAACCAGAAAAAGGCAAGGATATGCCTCCAAGTTGTGCCACCTAGAAATTAGCACCACAAGAGGGAGCATATGTCCAGGGATCAGGTAGGACAATCTCATCCACTGCCTCGGTATCAGGGTGCCGAGGAAGATTTGGATGAACCCCAAAGTTCTTGTGAACTTGATGGCGACGACAAAAACTTGATGACTGAAAAGGCGACCCGAACAAGCATTTGAATAATTATAAAACACATATAAGTCTGAGAGGTGCCAACCTGACTGTCAAATATAGAGCTTTCCATTAACTTTAAGTGGGACAGCTGAGATCTAGTATAGTAGGATAACTCCGGGAAGCATTAAGAGCAGGCCGTAGTTTAAAAATACATTCTTGAAACAGTTTTTGTCAGTAAGGATGGAAAGGCTCCTATCCAACACCTTCAAGACATGGGACAACAATCTGGAGAGATATTGTAGAGTTTTTTGGCCTATTTTACTGATGAGATGATATATTGCATGTAAGTCATCGACTGAGAAGCATTATTCGGACTTCGAGGTAGGCTAAACATGAACATGCTCTTTTGGAAGGATGTGCAGAATCATGACCTTATCGGCTAGTCGCTTTGCTAGAAATAATGAGGCTCAAAATCATCAACGAGGAGTTGATCGATCACTAGGGTTACCATGGATCTTCAATCCCCTTAGAAACAATGTGGATGAGGACATACCTCTTACTTAATGAATCACCAATGGAATCAGGTTGGTAATGAAGTTCTCAATTCTGGACAAGTACTTGCCACAACTACGTTGAATGTAGTACCCATGCTGGTCTATGAGGAAGTAACCCCCGAAACTAATATGAGGCAAACCAGATTAGGACAACGGTTCCCCAAAGAGGAAGAGGTCGAGGGTGGGGGGGCCTAGGTATAGGCTGAATACCCCTCAATATTGCATTTGTAATCATTTGTATAGTCATGACACAATAGACTATAGGGATATAGCTCAACATCTTAGATAGGTAAGCACACGAAACAACCAGAGAGATGGCCGACCTTCTAGAGACATGCCACTACCTAGTTAGGATCAAAGGCTTAGGTATGAGGATGCAAGATTCTCTCGTCAAGAGCCATCTCCACGGTGGAGGGAATGTGATAGAAAAAAGCCTAGAGGGGCGCAATGACAATGCACAAACCCCCCAGCCCACATAGAAGATACTCCAATCTATGAAATTGATATGATTTTTAGAGGACCTTACGTTTGGGGCAATACAAGGAACTCCCAAAGAAATTACACTAAGGAGATGAAGGACGCTCCGATGATTAGCTATATAGTGGGGAGTAGTTCTCAAAGGCAGATGCCTTCCATTACCTTTTCTCAAGAAGACACCAAATGTGTAAATTTCCCTTATTGTGACGCCCTTGTGGTAAGGACAGTCGTGGCCCGTAACGGGTTGAAATAAATCCTGGTTGATAATGGTAGCTCCGTCAACATCTTTTTCAGAGTCACTTCTAACAAAATCATTATAGATCACGAATTGACCCCGATCACAACCCCTTTATACGGTTTCACCGGTGATAGCATTGTTTCAAGGGGGAGATGACCCTTGTTGTAGAGATGGGGGAGCCACCCTAGACAGCTTTGAAATTCATAGAATGTTTGGTAGTAGACAATTGGTCGGCCTACCACGGAGTTCTAGATAGACCCGCCCTCAAGGATTTATGGGCCGTCACCTCTATTCATCACCTACGCATAAAATTCTCTACTAAGTATGGGGTTACAACAGTAAGAGATGACCAAAGAAGAGCAAGGGAGTGCTACCTCAATTTCAATTAAAAAAGGCTGAACCTAGGGACGTCAAAATGGTAACAAATTTGATATGGTGGATGTCCCAAAGAACCAGAATTCTAATCGAGAAGACGTCAAAATGACATATGTCATTGAGAATGTGGTCAAGAATGACGAATGAGACCCGCATATCATTGAGTCTGAATCTTAGGCAACACCAGTGGAGGAGCTAGAAGTTTCATAATGGATCCTCGAGACCCTAGTAAGGCATTGCAGGTGGGAAAAGACCTACCTTCGGAGACCAAAGAGAGGCTAAAAGAGTTTTTGTGTAAGAATCTTAATGTCTTTGCATGAAGGCATGATGACATGGTAGGCATAGAGCCGAAGGTCAGTTGTTACTACCTGGAAATTGATCCTAATGTGGTCCCGCACAAGCCAGAAGGATATGAAGCCCTTAGGGACGAAGTACAAAAATTGATAAAGAATGGCTTCATCAGAGAGGCCATTTATTCGAATTGGGTCTCGAATCCAATTTTGGTGAAGAAACACAATGGAAAATGGAGTGTGTGCATAGACTTCTCCAACCTTAACCAGGCTTGCCTAAATAACAGTTTTCTCTTTCCAAAGATAGACCAACTTGTAGATTCCACTACTGGGCATGAACTATTGAGTTTTATGGATGCCTACTCAGGCTATAATCAAATTCCACTACACTTGGCAGATGAGAAAACACCTATTTCATCATGGACATAAGTCTTTATTGTTACAAGATGATGTTTTTTTAGCTTAAGAATGTCGGTGCTACATATCAGAGACTTATTAAAAAGTTTTTGCCACCTTCATTGATAGAATCATGGAAGTTAAAGGCGGATGACCATGTAAAGCACCTGGATGAAACTTTCCAAATCCTACAAAGGTACAGAATGAGGTTAAACTCCCTTAAATGTGCATTCGACATTGTTTCTAGAAAATTCCTAAGGTACATGGTTAATCAAATGGGCATTTTGACAATAAAAAGGTCAAGGACTTGTGTGAAGAGCTCAAAATAAAAGAACATTTTTCAACACCTCATCACCCTTAAGTAAGTGGACAAGTGGAGGCAGTCAACAAGACCATCGAGTATACTTTGAAGAAAAAGCTTGATGCCTCCAAGGGAGTATGGGTGGATGAACCACCACAAGTATTGTAGGCAATTCGGACTACGATTCAAATCTCGACAGGAGAAACCCCATTCTCAATGGCTTATGGAGCAGAAACAATGAGCTCAATGGTAGTTAGTTTACCCTCTTCCCATTGTTTGCGATTTAACGAAATATCCAATGATAAATTGAGAATATATGAGCTTGATTTTCTTGATGAAATGAGGGACGAATCCCAAGTGAAACTAGCCTCATACCAAAGGAAGATGACTCGCTACTAAAATGCTAAAACTAAGAAAAGGTCCTTCCAGGTAAACGACCTCGTGCTTCGAAGAGTTTTCATATCCTCCAAGGAACTAGGAGTAGGCACTTTAGGTCCAAATTGGAAGGGACCATATCACATTAAAGAAGAGCTTTGACCGGGTGCTTATTGGATAGAAGGCCTGAATGGGAAAGTACAACTGCGCCCGTGTAATATAGAACATCTTACAATATATTACCAATGAACAGGTTATGGCTGGAGGAACTTGCCCAGCCTTTGAAAATATTCTGAAGTTCAATAAAATTATGTTTTTGACTAAAACTCCTACAAGATATGCCTCCTATGACGAAGCTGAATGTCATGGGAGAAGTCTTCGTATGGATGAACCATTCACCATGAGGAGAAGTGTGGGTGCCTCAAAATGAGATGATCTGATCTTAAAGGGGATTACCTTATTGATCCTTTGAGATGTACAACATCATCATCCCACGACAAAGTTGAACGTCGTGGGAGAATCCTCCACATGGACGAACCATCCACCATACGGGGAAGTGTGGGCACTTTGAAAGTAGTTGATGTGATCCTAGAGGAGATTACCTCATTGATCTTGTGAGACGTACAACACAAGCCTCCCATGACAATATGGAACGTCACGGGAGAAGCCTCTATGTGGATTACCCATCCACCATTTGGGGAAGTGTGGGAGCCTCAAAAGGAGAGGATCTGATTCTAAAGAGAATTACCTCATTGATCCTTCGAGATGTACAACACAATCCTCCCACGATGAAGTTGAACGTCATGGAAGAAGCCTACACATGGATGAACCATACACCATATGGGGAAGCGTGGGCACCTCAAAAGGAGATGATTTGATCCTAAAGAGGATTACGTCATTGATACTCCGAGACGTACAACACAAGCCTCCCATAACGAAACTGAACGTCATGGGAGAAGCCTCTACATGGATGAACCATCCACCATTTGGGAAAGTATGGGCACCTCAAAATGAGAGGATCTGATCCTAAAAGGATTACCTCATTGATCCTCTGAGGCGTACAATACATACCTCCCATGGTGGAGCTGAACGTCATGGGAGAAGCTTCCATATGGATGAACCATTCACCATGAGGGGAAGTGTGGGCGACTCGAAAGGAGATGGTCTGATCCTAAAGGAGATTTGCTCGTTGATCTTTCGAGACGTACAACATAATCCTTCCACGACGAATTTGAATATCACGGAAGAAGCCTCCACATAGATAAACCATCAATGATGTGGGGATGCATGGACACCTCGAAAGGAAAAGATCTCATCCTAAAGGGATTACCTCATTGATCATCCGAGGCATACAACATAAACCTCCTATGACGAAGCTAAATGTCATGGGAGAAGCATCCACATGGAAGAACCATTCACCACGAAGGGAAGCGTGGGCACCTTGGAAGGAGAGGATCTGATCCTAAAGGGGATTACCTTGTTGATCCTCCGAGGCATTCACCATGATGAAGCTGAATGTCATGGGAGAAGCCTCCAAATGGATAAACCATCCACCATGTGGGAAAGCATGGGTACCTCAAAAGAAGAAGGTTTGATCCCAAATGGGATTACCTTGTTGATCCTCCGAGGCATACAACAAGTCTCCTATGACGAAGTTGAACGTCATGAGAGAAGCTTCCATATGAATGAACCATCCACCAGGAGGGAAAGCGTTGGCACCTCGGAATGAGAGGATCTAATCCCAAAGAAGATTGACTCATTGATCCTCTGAGGCGTACAACAAGTCTCCAATGATGAAGCTGAACGTTATGGGAGAAGCCTCCACATGGATGAACCATCCACAAAAAGGGAGAATCTGATCCCAAAGGAGATTATCTCATTGATCCTTCGAGGTGTACAACAGAAGCCCCCCATGGCAAGGTTGAAGGAAAAATAAAATAAGTTATGTTTAAAAGATAACCATGTTTCAAACTTTTGAATGGTCCTGATTGTGAAATGTTTCTACCTATTAAAGTTTAAGTTATTAAAGTGCAAGGCATGTTCTAATTGCTAAGTTCAAGTGCTTCAGTTCTGCCTATTGAAGTTCAAATTATTAAAGTGAAAGATATGTTCCGATTACTAAGTTCAAGTGCTTCGGTTATGCCTATTGAAGTTCAAGTTATTGAAGTGGAAAACATGATTTGATTGCTGAAGATCAAGTGTTTGTTGAAATTCAAACTCTCAAAAACAAGAAATTAAAGTAATAAATACTTCATTAGTAAAAATTTGTACATTGGAGTGCCTCAACCATTACATAAAGAAAAAATAAAATACAAAAAATCCTACACTAAGCAGGAGGTAAGGAGTCTAATGTGTCCATGGCAGATGCTTCGGTAGTTTCTTGAAGTGTTGTTTCTTTTGAAGTGCCTTCTGTTTCCATTTCGACTTCAAATGCATCATCAATAGGTGTTTGAGGAACTTCCTGATAGCCCAAGAATAGCTAATCAAGATGGGCGTGAATTAGTTTTTTAAAACATTTTCGAAAAATTACTCTAAAATCAAACACGTAATAACTAGATAGATTAATTCAAATAATAAGCACAAATATAAAAGCAATAAGTAGAGAGGGATAGAGAATGCAAACGATATAATTATGAAGGTTCAATCAAATGCAAAGATCTACGTCATCCGTTACCAAACTCTCCGACATGAGTAAGGCCAATTTCACTATGTTGATTGATTTGTAGTGCAATCCAACCTTTACAAAGATTCCGGTGACTTACAAACAAAGAGCACCGATCCTTTTACAATGTTAATCTTACGGGACCTTAACACGACCCACAAGTTCAAAGAAAAATAATTTTACAAATTGAAACATCTCTCTTAATAAATGATATGATCACAAGAGAGAAATAAACTAACACTTTAATAGATAGCAATGAATAAAGCTCAAGTGTTAGGTATGAAAAACTTCGATGTCTATAATGATTTTCACAAGTTAATTTGATTTAAAAAATTTCGACTCTAAAATAATTTGATAATAATAAATTATATGAGAAATCAATTCAATTTTCCTCAAAAGAATCTCACTTGAATGCTCTTAAGTTCTTGTAATAAATGACAAGCGAGTTGGTATTTATAGCCATTGAAAGCATGAAATTTTCTATCGAAATGGATGACCATTCGGACGTCCGGATCTGCACCGAATGACTAAAAATAGCCATTGCAAGTCAAAATCAGAACGGTTGAATTTTCTACCGTTGCAGTTGAACCGGACGTCCGGATGGCCGGAATTTTTTGGCCACTTTTTTTGTTTTGTTTGCAGCCAGAACATTTTTTTTTTTGCATGATGTTTTTACTTGATTTTTCAAGGTTAGTGATGTTAATACAATTGAAAGTTAAGTTGAAATTCTTGCATTTGAAAACCATTTTTTGTGCAAATGATTTTATGAAACTTTTATCATGCATAAAAGTTCATCACTTGAGTTTTGATGAGTCATTGCTTATGATTAAAGTATTTTACCTTTACAAGTGAGTTCAAACATATAGTTCTAATGTCTTCAATTGATTTGGCGTGAGTGCGTGATTTGTTGCTGGATTTTAAATTTGGTGCAGGTGCTTGATTTATCTTAGATTGTTTTGGCATTAGTCCTTGATTGAAAATGCTTGATTTCCATATTCAGCTTTCTTGATCGTCACCTTCACATTCTTTGGTAGCACTTGTTTTGATCAAGTTCGCAACATGTAAAAATGAAGACTCAAATGTAAATTTTAATAAATAAAGATATTTTGTTTGTTGCAATTAAAATATAAGATTAACCATAGGTACACAATTGCCCTATTTTTTATTATGACAAACAAATGATAATTTGCAATAAAAAATACTTTTATTGCACTTGATTTGTACATTGCTATATCATTCCCCTTGTCTTTTATAGATCAAGCGTATGATAATATTCTACCTTTCTTATATAATCCAAGCATGCATAGATGCATATCATTGTACATACATTTTCTCCGTTTTGTCATGAGCTAAAAAATACGAAGTAGGGAATGAAAGCAACCATAGGTAAGAAAAGAATGAAATTGCATAATATTGAAAACATAGTGAAATATTCATCATGAAGCAAACCAAAAAAATTATCATGTATTGAAAATAAATATTCATCGTAAAGCAAATTAGGTAAAATTCATTATGAAGAAAAAGAACGACTACGGCTCTGGAGGAGCGGATGAGGAAAGTGGGTATAGAAATAGGCGTAGAAGGCATTCTCCTGAGCCTAAATTACCGCTTGGTGTGCTTGAATGGCTTCCTGTTGAGCTTGTATGACAGCTTGTTGAACTTGCATCCGATGGAGCATCCCGCCAAACACATCAACCGAGGATGTGAGGAATTCAATGCGGTCGTTCAACATATTGTTTGATCCTCGGTAAACATGAAGCTGCTACCCAAAGATCGGGGGATTTTGGAACCTAGAATGTTGAGATGAGGAAAAAGAGCTCCTGGGACGTCATCGTCGTCACCCTTATCATCTCCCTCAAATGGTAGAGTCAAAGGACCTGAGGTGGGGTCGAACCCCTTGGTATGTGCCACCCATTGACCATGTTCTTTGGTGATTTTCATACGTTTAAGGGTTTGAATATTTATAGTGTCGGTGGGTCGAAGTTGGACAAATGTCTCATCATCCAAAGAAACGTTAAAATGTTTAAAAGTTTTTGTGAGAAGCATGCCATATGGTAAAGCTTTAACGAGTCGTGATGAGTGAACAAACTTCATGAGTCCTAATGCAATGGTGGGAAAATCAAGTTTCCTACCGATAAGAAAAGAGTCGAGAAGAAAGAGATCAAACGAACTCACTTCATCCCGATGACCCTTTCGTGGTATGATAATATTTGCAATGATGTTTTGTAAAACCTTGCATTGAAGAGTCAATTGATTTGTACCAACTTTTGTGATATTTTCAAAAAAATTCCTGATGATTCGACGACAAGCCTCGGTATGATCATAGCCATCTAAATGGGATGTGCCTTGTGAAGAAAAATTTATGCTGCACACACCTTGAGTTCTAAAATATTACGAATGAGGGCTTTGTTTATGACAAGGCGTTTATTTTTAATCAAACATGAAATGTCACTGGAACAAAAATAGACATGTTTTTGTAAAATTCTTTCATGAGTCATGGATATGCATGCTCTTCTAAAGTTGCAAAAGAAATCCAACCCATATTTTCAAAAAGTTCTTCGATATGAAATGTGGGTGCTTCAATAGTAAAATTCGCAAAATAAACATTTTTACCTATCAACACGGGAGATTTTTCAAATGGGTTAGCTGGCACTTCAGGTTCCATATTCCAAATCGAATTCTTTCTCGGGAGAAGGAGAGGGATATTGCCCCGTACTCTTGAGCCTTTTTCCCATTCATTTTGAGCCCAGCATTGTTGTAAATAGAGAATGGAGATAGGAATATGAGAGGTTAGGGTTTCAATTTGGTAAAATTGGAAAGTAGTGGATAAAATTTAGAATTTCTTTAGGAATTGAGATGTAGAAGTAATGGATTTTTTATTTTGATAAGTAATTGATGATTTGAAATGGAAGATTGAGTGAAATGGATTTCAATTTTTTAAAACGCCGATTCCCGCTGAACCAGCAGGAAAAAAAAAATTTGTCTAACCGGACGGATGTTTGGATGATCCGGTTCAATCCGGAAGTCCAGTTTCTTGTCTATATCCCTTTTTTTTAAATAATATTAAATCACATGAAATAATGAGATGAAGACATGTAAGGGTATGTAGTTATGAACTTAATTATGTACTTCGAATTCATCAAGAATGCCTAAACCTCTTCTAATATCTGAGGATCAATCAAGAGCTAGAGGTTTAGTAAAGATATCGGCCAATTGATTTTTCATGTTTACAAATTCTAACACAATATCATCCTTTTGAGCATAGTCTCTTAGGAAGTGATGTCTTATTTCAATGTGTTTCATCATTGAGTGCAAAATAGGATTTTTAGACAAGTTTATGACACTAGTGTTATCATACATAATGGGTATATGATCAAAAGAGTTGATAATTACTCAGAGTTTGTTTCATACATAGAACTTGTGCACAACTAGCGGTCGGGATATATTCAGCTTCGGCTGTAGACAATGCAATCGAATTTTGTTTCTTACTAAACCATGATACAAGTGCAAAGCCTAGAAAATGACATGTTTTGCTAGTGCTTTTACGATCGATTGTGCACCTGGCCAAATCTGCATCCGAATAGCTAAGTAGATCAATGTAAGTGTCTTTGGGATACCAAAGTCCTAAAGTTCTAGTACCACTAAGATATCTAAAGATTCGTTTCACAACCTTAAGATGTGATTCTTTGGGATTCGATTGAAATCTAGCACATAGACACATACTAAATATAATATTGGGTCTACTTGCGGTTAAATAAAGAAGAGATCCGATCATATCTCGATATTTTGTTATATCAACAGGTGTACCTTGATCATCCTTGTCCGATTTTATGGACGTGCTCATAGGGGTTTTCATTAGCTTCAAGTCATCCATGTCGAACCTCTTGAGCATGTCCAATATGTAATTACTTTGATTGATGAAAATTCCAT
>CAIGRP010064366.1:0-17326 GCA_903798385.1 Fraxinus cuspidata | reverse complement strand
GGTAACTATTCTTCACAGTGATCTTGTTTAAAGCCTGATAGTTGCAGCACATTCTAAGAGAACCATCGGCCTTTTTCTGAAACTAAGGTTCATACAGTCTTTGTACGCATTTAGATGGTTGATTGGGCATGTTTAGTCTTGGTACTCTTTCACGCAGTACTTGTAGCTATCCATTAGAGGATATGCTATAACCTTGAGCGTAAAGGGGTTGGATATGGTATAAACCATTGGTCATTGGGCATTCTACCACGAGTCTTCTACAGTCTCATCTTGCACATCTGAGATAGCTTAGTTAAGGTCATTCGTATGAACCAAGATTAGTAGCCGAGAGTGGATAATGATATACCTTAGTTGGGGAACCCAAGATGGTTAGAACGAGTAATCCCCTAAGGCTCTCCCATAATGATGGAATGTTATCTAAGATTACGATATTTGACTACGATGGTAGGATTATGAGCTACAGGGTTTAGCTTATTGGACGAGGATCTGTGCAATGGAAGAGACCTACTATCTAAGTTGCTTGAAAGCTTTCGAGTTACAAGTGGTGGCGAAGAAACCTGATGAACTCGATGATACTAGATCCACATGAGGTTCGAGTGTATGTAGTTTTAGATGATCCAAACTTTAGATGACCGCAAGCAAAGGTCTTTAGTCCTTGAAATAAAGGCCAATCCTATGATTGGGAAGTGTTTATTTTGTTTATAAATATATTCAAACCACATATTTCAAGAGATCCACAATATATTACCTACTTGTCAACCACTTATATTTATAGTATTTATAAATAATTTATAATCACTTCCCAAACATACTCTAAGATGTGTAACCTTGTGGTCCCTCCAATCTTAAGTTAGCGAAAGTGGAGCAAATATATGAAAAAGGCTTTAAGATAAAGTATGCAACAAAGTTGCAATGATGTAGAATAAGACTGAGGTGCATTTATATATTATTTTTATGTAGAAGGTATCTAGTAGGACTATGATGGTTTGGGGACATTAGGTGGCCTGGGAAGTGGTTGATCCTTTGAAAACCCGCAAGTGAACGAGATCGTGAATAAGTAATAAAGTAGTGAATATAGTGTCGAACCACGAGGACTATGTGTTTGATCGAGTTAAAATTAATTGTAACTGTAATCGGATAGCAAACAAATTTTATGATTTTTTTATACTATTCCCTAAATTATCAATTAAACTAATGAAAGTAAGTAAATGTGTTTTTCAAACATGTGAGAAGCATTGTTAAGATGTCGAATCCCCTTATTATTCCATTTTTAGTGTTACAATTAAAATGACAATTTAAAATCATTCATGTTGGTCAATGTTTCTAATTTAATTGAAAGTCTCTCTCGATAACGATCAAATATATTCTCCTGATGTAACTCTTTTATCTCTCGATGAAATATGAGACATGATAAATACATTAAAAAGTGTTAGAACACCTATTGAAACCATATAAAGCATAGAGCTATATATCTATCATCTATCAAACCTTACAATGTTTATTATATTGTGCTTAAACTCTATTATCTTTCTCGATAACAATAAAATCAACTAACAATTCAATTGGTAATCAAGCAATTGAAAATAACAATAAATATGATAATAAATATCCGCAAATCAAATCAAATTAAAGTCAAAATAATTAATTAAAAACTAAAAATATCATACAAGGATTCATCTCATCCTAACAATGTATAAAATTAGCATAACATATCGAAATTACAAGATGTTTTATTTACGTGAAAAGATATAACCCGATTTTTTGATAAATTGAGAAGATTAAGATAAATCTTGAATCTCTTCAATGGTTTGTTAATGAATCTCCACTTGAGCCTTCTCTTCTTTGCCCAAAAATCAAGTTCGAATCTTCACTTGTATTAATTCTTGTCTCGATCACTTCTCTCACAAAAACTATGAATTTTTCTCGTTTAATGATAATAATCGATGAATATTTGAGTATAAGATGCATATGAAAGGTCTCCAATATGTATTATGCTGTTAGGTTTGTAGGAGCAGATATTTGGTTGAAAATCACGTTCAAATTATTTTCCAAAAGAGTTCCAATCGAATAAGGAAAATTGTCATCACATAAGGATTTTTTGTCTCTACACAGCAGTCAGTATTTTGGCTATACCTTTCTTTCCTGATATCCAATAGAGTCAAATTAAAATCAGTTTGAAAGATAACTCAAAGGGCTATAACTATTATAGAAATAGAATTTTTACAATTAGGACGTTTACTATGCCAAAAATGGATCTCAATTTTCAACAAAAAATCTGAAATATAACTTGTGTGATTGGAAATTGATTTTGATAATATTTTGATAATATTTCATTCATTTTTGGGTTCTATTTCCATCTAATTGTCTCATAGTAATCTTTAAATTATCATCATGTGGTCCGAATCAACTATTGAATATTTACAATTTGGTCCTCAAACTTTGAACTTTGCTCTTTTTCCTTTATTTTCTTTTGTTTTTTCCAATTCCTCGTTCAACCATTGAGTTTTACTTATATAACATAAAATATAACAACTTAGAATATATTTTGTCAAAATAATTACAAAATATCGATATTTTATGCCACCGAATAAGTATATAAAATACAATTATCAATTATCTGCTTCTAGGACTTCATTATTGTGCAAATAGCCTAATTGTGGAAGGATTTAACTTTCTTTAAATAAGGCTGAAGAGATATCTTATAAAAATGTATGATCACTCATACACGACCACCCTTCGGTTGGTTGAGAGTTGGGCATAGAATTTTAGTAGAGACTTGGTATGCTCCCCGAGATATGAGGTCTCAAGGAGACATGCACTCGATCATCCCTCGTGTAGGGATCATACCATTATGAGAAGGGTAGAATACATACCTCGAGATATGTAGGTTTGGAGAGGTGATTTTATTTACGTCCTAAGGTGAGGAAGAATCATTACATAAGAGAGTCAATACAAACTTGGGGACATTATAACTCGAGTTCATCGTAGGTAAAATTCATTACATGATCATGTATAAAGTGATAATACAACAATAATTTTTGTCAAAATTAACTTATTTTAAATGAATTTAATTCAAAATTTTGACTTGAAATAAGAAAAGAAAAAAAAACAAAATTTGAATTGTTATAAATAATGTAGTATTTATGAATGACAATTATACCCATGTAGAATGAATTGTAATCAATAATATATGGGACCTTAATTTTCAACAAAATATACAGACAAATATATTGACTTCTCTATTTTTTTTCTTCTCTTTCGTTTATTACACTTTTTAAACACAAATTTCTAGTCAATTGAATTATCAAAAGTGAATCTTCTTTTATATTCAACTTAATTCTAGTTTTTTTTATTATATATCTGTTCAAAGAAAAATGAAAAGAACTAGTCATGGTGGAAAACGTGAATTAAGTCTTACACACAAGAAACAATAAAATCTATAATTGAAAATATCTATCAAATCTAAAACAATAATTCAATTTAATTGCTCTATTTCTACTACAAATAGGTTTATTTATTTCATTTTTTTATCATATATTATCAAATCGTGTAAGATTATTTATATAAATATTTAATGATATTTATACTCCTTAAAAAGCATGATTCTAGACTAATATAAAGTTGGTGTTTTTGAAAGCAATACAATCCAGGTTATAAAAATATTTTTGAAGAATATTATGTTCCAAAAGAAACAAAACTTTTTATATATTATTATTATTCAGTAAGAACGTCGCAGTACTCCTGAATAAGCATAAAATAATCTATATTAATATTCTTGAAAATTAAAGTGTTGTGTTCGTGGAAAAGCACAATATTACAATATAAATATTTTAGAAGAATATTTTTGTTATCATTCTTGAAGAAGTACAATTCTTCATATATTAATATTCTAGAATAAAACACAAGTTTTATTTAACGTCGATATTCCAAAGAATATTACTAGCTCTTGAAAAAAAAAATTTTATGAGATCTATTATTCTATAAAATATGTTATAATTTTGCTTTGAGTAAATCTTCATGTGATTTAATATTTTTTTGATAATAATCTACTATTGCTCCTGAAGTAGCCCTATATTTTAAAAGTATATTACTTGTTTTTGAAGAGTATGACAATATTATTTTAATGGTTAAGAAGAATATTAAACTATTGCTCCTTAAGAAGTAATAGTCTAAATATCACTACTTTGAAACAAATAATAATAATAATATTTTACGTGCTTTTGGAATAGCACACGTCTCGAAAAATATCATACCATAAAAAACACATAAAAAGGATTTCTAATCTCTTTATAAATGCTAATAAATGATCTTGTATCAAGGAAAACACTTTATAAATGCTAATATAGACTTACATAATCACTATGTTCATATATTATTTTCAAATCAAAAAAGTGATAATCATATTGGTTATGCATGACATAATTTCGACGTGAAATTGTCTACTTATTTTTTATCATTTGGTTGTTCTCTTATAATTAATACATATTGTAAGTCCAAGTACTTTATTGAAATTATCATGATCCCTAAATTACGAAAGGAAAAAAAAAAGAGAGCGCTATAAACCATACAATTTAAGCAAATACTATATTAACCAGAAGCTCAATAACTCAAAATATTAATTAGTTTGACATGACAAGTTAGACTATTATTGGATCAATAATGATGTGAAATGAGGGTTTGAATAAACATAAATTGAAAAATCAGAAGATTATTCAATCCAATAAATTCTAATGCTTGTTCTCTTCATTGAAAATTCTTATCAATCATCTCTGGATAAAGTTGAGACTATATCCCAAATTTTTTTAAAATTAATTAGAGTGATACATAGAACTTCACCATCCTCTATGTTAACCATTTAAATATAATGTGTATCTAATGAATACATTTACTAGATGATTGCATTGTGTTCCCAATGGGAAGCATGCGATATTACTTGCACAAATTTTACATTATGAATATAATTTTCAGATTATACCATCAAGACAGTAATTATGTCTATGTTAGAGAAGCTACATCCCAAACTTTTATGTTAGTTGGAATGAAAATAAATTGTTTAACACAATTGATTGTTAAGTACCTCCATGTAGTTTCTTAATCATTATTATTGAGAACAAAATACTTCTTATTTTTTGTCTAGGGAATGTTATTTTATACGCAACAACATTTACACATGCATTGTGTCAATATCAAATTTGTCCCATGTTATAGTTAGCTTATAGTTAGAGTCAAATATTTTCTAAATAGCTCCTGTTTGATACATATTCTTTTAAAATACATTATTTCATAACTCATTTTCAACCACACATTTTTTAATAAAATAATATTTTTCATCACATCAATAACTTTTTCTTACTTTTTAACCACATATTTCCTATCATATCATTATTTAATATACATTTTCTTCTCAATAATATCCATCAAATACACGCTTAATATTTTTTATAGTGCAATATATGTATAATTACTTCACCGATGTGCATTGAGATGGATATTTTAAAAAATGTTGAAAATGCATGTTTAGTTTGAATCCTTATAAAATTATCTCAAGTCCTAGCCCGTGATATTTTATAACGCGCTTCATTGACTGTCAATTTCATTGAATATTTTTTCAGCATTATTTTTCTCTATTTTCTTTCTGATTTATAAAATATACGTTAATTATCATGTGCTAACTTTTTAACATTTTTTTGTATATTATGATACTTCTCTCTTGTTTTTCTAAACTTCAATTATAGTTCGCATAATTGTTTGGGCCGGGATGTCCGTTAAAGTGTTGGGCTTTCGGGTTGATATGTTATCTTGGCCCAATAAAACGGGGATTTCATTTTAGAAGGTTTGGATTTCAGAAATTAATAATTATATAATTATAACTCTAGGGTTTTACACAGCTGTTCTGAATCCCATCTGAGAAAAATGGTGCGCCTCCTTCTCCCAGTCCCTCGCCCGCCCACCCATTTGTATTTCGTTGCAATTTTCAGTTTCTGTAACTCACATATCGAACTAACTGTATTTTGCTTCTTTCGTGTAAAAATGAATGTTGTAGGCTCCAAAGAAGGGCGCAAAATTGCCTACAGGAGTGGCTAAAAGGAAAGCGGAAAAGGTAGTGAATCCTCTATTCGAGAAGCGGCCAAAGCAATTTGGCATTGGTGGAGCGTTGCCGCCGAAGAAGGATCTCCACCGATTTGTGAAATGGCCTCAAGTGGTGAGGATTCAACGCAAGAAGATGATTTTGAAGCAACGCCTTAAGGTCCCGCCGCCAATTCATCAGTTCTCGAAAACCCTCGACAAGAACTTGGGTCTGTTTTTATGCCCTCCTCTCTGTATATTTCTCTGTTTTTTTTACTAATTTGCTGTCCGTATTTGCTATTTTTTATGAGATTCTGAGTGTTATTCTTGTTTGCTAAATGTGAAATTGTTATTTTTGTAATTTGTTTTTGATTGTTTCTTAAACTTGTGAAAATTAGTAGAAGGCTACTGACAATGTAGGAAGCTGGGTTTGTATAGTAGTATGTTATTTTTTATGATTGATAATGTTGTTGTTGAGTTATATGCTCGTTAGAAATGGCGTGTCTTGTTATACTTTCAGGAAATGTTCATTTGGATTGTATTATTGTTTTCGACTTTGATAACATACCCCAGCTCATTTCGTTGAAAATTCAGCATGGCACAATGATGCTATTGATGGAACCATGTTTGGTTAAATTTATGTGAATGCACATGTTTGGTTATAAGTCTGAATTGAGTGCTCAGATTGGATTCTATCTTTATTATCCTTTTTGAATATATACTTTTGGATATGTGGTTAAGAAGAAAGAGGATTGTTTTTAGGACTGGATAAGTCAGGAAAATATAAATTTTATATAGATACACATATTGATCTCTGATCATATATTGCTTATGCAGTATTTATCAAGCGTGTAGCCAATCATTTTTTATATCTTTTAGACATTCATAAATATATACTAATAGTAGAACCAATCTAGGTCATGAAATTATCATCTACGTTTTAGTTGGGCTTTGTGGTCTTGGAATCAGCCACCCAACAATGATCTACCCTTGTCATTAAGGGCCTCTTTCCATTGCCTTTTTGTAAATTTTTATTGTTTGGTCTTAAAATGAAATTAAATGGTGCTTGTACCATCGTGAAATTTTCTGTTCATGATACTAAATTTGGTTGTTTTTCAATATGCAGCAACTAGCTTGTTCAAGATGCTTCTCAAATACAGGCCTGAGGATAGAGCTCAAAAGAAAGAGAGGCTTCTTAAAAGAGCTCAGGCTGAGGCTGAAGGAAAAACACCTGAGGTTAAGAAGCCAATCATTGTGAAATATGGTCTCAACCATGTCACATATCTAATTGAGCAGGTTTGGACTTCTTGACTTCAGTGCACACGTTAGTTTCTTGTTACGAAAGACCTAATGAACCAAGCTATTACTGCAGAACAAAGCTCAACTTGTTGTCATTGCCCATGATGTTGACCCCATTGAGTTGGTCGTATGGCTTCCTGCATTGTGCAGGAAAATGGAAATCCCTTACTGCATCGTGAAGGGAAAGGCACGGTTGGGAACTGTAAGTGGCCTCAGGTCGATGGCTGTGTGATTTTTGGTAATATTTGCTTAGAGCCCATTATGATGTTCTGTATTATGCCATCGTGCAGATAGTCCATAAGAAGACGGCATCTGTACTGTGCCTAACCTCAGTTAAGAATGAAGACAAGATGGACTTCAGCAGGATCTTGGAAGCTATTAAGGTAGTGTGCTATTCATATCCTGTAAATCATGTTTTCCTTATGTACTATGTTGAGTTATTCTTAATATGTTTGGCATAAGTAAAATTTGATGGAAAAATCCCTTGTTTTCTTTTTCTGCTGTTGCAACAGGCCAACTTCAACGACAAATATGATGAGACCAGGAAGAAGTGGGGTGGTGGAGTTATGGGCTCAAAATCGCAGGCCAAGACAAAGGCCAAAGAGAGACTCATGGCCAAGGAGGCTGCACAGAGGATGACGTAGGCTCTTAGTCGTGCCCCTTCTATCAAGGATAGACCCAAATGAGCGAATCTTTTGCCTTGGCCAAGGAGGCTGCACAGAGGATGACTTAGGCTCTTAGTCTTGCCTTTTCTATCAAGGATAGAACCAAATGAGCGAATCTTTTACCTTCCTTTGTATGCTTCAAATCATGCTAGACATTTTTGTTTCCATTTGATATTTGATAGACATGATTCATCATCTCAAGTATATGCCAATGTTTGCTTTTGTCGGGTGTTTATGTACTTCAAGTTTTTCGTAGAATGAAATGCAACATTCTTAACGTGTTGTATTGTTCTTCCTCTAGAAATGCTGCAAATCTGAGCCTCCCTTATTGTTGTGGAATACTGGGTATTGAGCGTTTGTCGCACCAGCTTGGCATAGAAATTCATTCACGGCTATGAAATATCAATTAAAATAGTTATGAACTTCATTTGGAATTCAGGTTGTTCTATCTTCAAGTTGCTGATTTCAGTTCAACTTGGAAAGCACCATGGCTCGAAATGGATCCGTGGTATATTGAGATAATTTCAGTTGGATGTGAAGAATTACGCAAAATTTTTCGTAACATCCTTTATGGGTCACCAATTTATTGATTTAAGAAGGAAACAAATGACATGCAAGGTTTTGTATATATTGTAGGGATTACTAACACAGCATCCTTACGATTGAAGTTAATTATGCAAAATATCACAAGCATTTTCATCCTTATTGTGAAAATCATCAATTTCATCAAATTTTTCAATAAAAAATTGTGAAGTCACAAATATAAAATAAAAAAATAATAATAACTAATTACATTCATACTCCCAATTGTTTTTAAAAAACTAAGTCATGAATAAATTATTAAAAAATTAAGAAAAAAAAAATCTGCCCCACACCCAATGGCATCTTCGTCTTCTCCTTGAGAAGAAGTTTTTGATGATTCAAATCAAACAAATGACAATCTCGTTGAAAAAATTTCAATTCTAAAAGAGCATGTAAATATATGGGGCTTTCATTTAAAAAAACCTAGTCAAATCAATTATTAGTTTAAATAACAATTATTTTGTTTTAGTTAAAAAACCCAAAGATACAAAAAAAAAAAAAAATTGAAAAATACGGGTTGTAAATGATTAAAATATCTCTGTATACAAAAAACCATTATTGTCATAATTCCTCTTTCATATTGTCATGTATCAAACCCACAAAATAACATAACGACATCTATATCATTTCGATATAATTTTCACGACATTAATATCGTTTCAATTCAAATCATAACTAAAACGACATATGTATCGTTTCCTTTCATACATTATTATCAATGATATCGTTATATATCAAACTCATAACAAAACTAAATTTCTATGATTTCAGTACAAATTCAACGAGGTTGAAATTGTTCCATTCAAATCATATGTAAAACGGCGTATATATTGTGACAACTCATATAAAACGATAATTATATCGTTTAAGTTAAAAAGACGATTTAACCGTCCATGGTCACATAACATACATCTGACATACATAGGATGATCAAAATACATTATCAAGTAGATTCAATCTCGCTCAAAAGAGGGAACATTCGTGTTCTTATAATTCTCTACCTCTTTTGAACTATTCTGACAAAAAAAGTATCTTCATTCACTCTTTCTAAACCATTTGAGTAGTATGTCTGAGGTAAGTGGCTATAGACGGTCAAATCGTGTTTTAACCAAAACGATATAATTGTCGTTTTATATGAAAAGCAAGGATATTTATGTCGTTGTAGTTATGATTTTGAATTGGGGACGATTTCAAACTCGTCAAATTTGTACCAAAACGATATGGATACCGTCATGTTATTTTGTGGGTTTGATACATAACGATATCATTATCGTTTCAATATAATTTCAACGACATTTATATCGTTTTAGTTGAAATCATAACTAAAACGACATATATATTGCTTCAATTCATATTAAACAATAATTATAGCGTTTCAGCTAAAAGCAGCGAATTGATCATCCACGGCCACCCAACATGCATCCGACATATGTAGGACGATCAAAATAGATCATCAAGTAGGGTCGATCTCACTCAAAAGAAACTATGGGAACATTTGTGTTCACATTATTATCTACCACCTTTGAACTATTCCAACAGAAAGAAAGTATATACATTAACTCTTTTTAAGTAATTCGAGTGGTATCAACCCACTTGATAACCTCTTTCGATCGTCATACGTATGTCGAGTGGCTGTAGACTATCGAATAGTTATTTTTAGCTAGAAAGATTTAATTTTCGTTTTTTATATGAAAAGAAACGATATATATGCCATTATAGTTTTGATTTGAATTGAAACGATTTCAAACTTGTCAAATTTGTACTGAAACGATATGAATGATATTATGTTATTTCATGGACCTAATACATAATGATGTCACTCTCGTTACGTATGAAAGAAAAATGATATCTATGTCGTTTTGGTCCATTGGACGTGCGTGCATGGCTCCCTACAACGGCATTAATATCGTTCAAACTCGTCAAATTTGTACTCGAACGGCATTAATATCGTTTCGTGTCTCAAAAACGATTTCAATGTTGTTATGAGAATCAATGCAATTTTCAAACTGCAACGACGTCTATATCTTTTTGTACTTCGTTATGTGAATCAATGCTATATCGTTTTGTGCTTCATTATTTGAATCAATGCAATTTTCGTACTGGACAATATGTATCTCATGAATGATTTCAATGTTATATGAATTAGTACATTTTTCGTACTAAATGACATCAACATCGTCTTGTGTCTCGTAAACGAAGTCTACGTCATTACATGAAGCAGTAGTTATATTTTGTCTGAACAGCCTAAATGTCATTCTATTTGTCTGGAACGATATCATTATCGTGGACATGTATGATTTTTAAACTTGATAGTTTCAATAGCCTGAAAATATATAAACTTCAATTCAATTCAATATCCTCAAACCTTCAAGTTGCAAATGCTCTCGCTAGCCAAAATCTAAGTAGCTACTCAACATCCTAAAAACATCAAGAAGTCTACACAAACAAAACGAAGTAGCTACACAACATTATCAAAACATCATGTACAATAGACAAACAAAACAAAGTAACTACAGAACATACTCAAAACATAAAAATAGCTTGAATTCAAGTCGACCACTAATACAAATTCCTCCAATCAAATCTTGCACGATTTCTCCAATCTTAAATCGTGCATCTTCTTCTTTTTGTGGTCTTCATAATTCACAACAGCAATTGATACACAATCTGTGAAGTCGACCTAATTTTCCTCAATCTAAGAAGTGATCCAAAGCAACTTTACTGAAGCCTGTTCTTGTAATTTGTATCCAACTTCTCATAAACCATTTTCAGTTTTCATCTAGTCGTTATTGTAGAATCACTTTGCATCTTCTCCATGGCACTGCAAAATACAAAACAGTTACAAATATTAGAACATTCTAATATCACAAAAGTAGTCAATTGGTCTTTAGTTGATTATATGAACTTTACAGTTGTAGTCAATACCTAACTAAATTATTCATGAAAACCCAATTAGAGGATAGCATGGGTAAGAATCGAATTGAATTGAACAATAAGTTATTCAGGATTTGCTTGATTTGTAAATTAACTGTTCTTAAACTAGCATAAATAGCTAATATTATATGGTTGGTGATAATGTCATAGCAAAATTGTTGTAATTAACATATTCAACCTATAGTTAAGTGTCCAGCCCCAATCCTATGAAAAGACAATAATCGCAGGCCTTTAAACTAGTAGACAGCTACAATACTCTCCATTTACAAAAATAGAATGATTGATGAAAGTCCATATTTTAAATTTTTTCTATTGCTTTCACACATGATCCTTTAAATCACTTGTTATACTCACACGTGTCATAATTCTTATTATTTTTTTGAATAAAAAATCTCTTAAAACATTAAAATGCTCTTGTAAATATTCAAAACATATCCAATTAATTCATATGCAACTAATGAACTTTCTGCCACAGCCAACCTTCTTCTAAGATATTTAATTTATGGATAAGGTCTGACAATGACACTGCCTTTGTCTTTTTGCATAAAGTTAATTGTGTAGATTTGGAACATTAAATTCTAGAAAATATGCCCTCAACAAAGAGGGAAAATAGAAATGAAAGAATCAAATAACCTTTCAGTTTCCATTAAATTAGTATAGCACTTATTGCGTTCTAATCCTAAACGAAAAACTAGGAACAAATAGAGGTGCAAGAGAAACAACGGAATAAAAAACGGATGCACAACAAGGGCTAACCAAATGTCAATTGACACATCCTAAATTGCAAAAACTATATGGTATTGATTACTACCCTCAATTTAAGTAAATGATGGCCATACCAGATAGCAAAAAGTGAAAGACTTAGATTAAATTTCTTCCACTAAACCATAAACGAAAGAGGGAAAAGAAGCAAACACAATACATATTCAAGCGCTTGCAACAAAGAACCTAAAGGTGGTCCGACGAAGGTGAGAAATGGAGACAAATAGAGTTTGATAGATTGTCTGAAACTCTAATTTGGGGAAGAATTGGGTTTGTCCGTCCCTTAATTTGGGGAAAATTGGAAGGTAAAAATCATCTTTTCACATTTTTAAATATTAACATTTTATTTTATTTTCGAGAATTTGGTCAAAGGCCTTTTGCACAAATACAGTTTCAGCTGCGGCCATCCCAGCTAATTCCCTCATGGAGACCAAAATTTTTCATCAGTTTCTCTGTATGTTCATTAATGCTCTTGTACTTGTTCATTGCTTCATTGTCTAAGAGAATTGCCTGCATATTCTTGTATGTGTGAAGGAACTGAAGAAATCATGATAAAGTCCCCTTGCACCGCTTTTCACCAGTTTCTGATAAATATCTTTTGTTTAATTCAAAGAGGACTGGTGCACAATGTCAAAGCTATTGAATATTAAAGCTGGCATTTCAAAATCATCAAAAACTGGTAAATAAGTGCAATAGCTAACTTGAGAACTCATTTTGCAAAACCAAAACAACTAGAAGAATTTCTTTCAGCATAAACTAATGATTTCATTTACTCGAATGAATTGGTAAACAAGCACAAATAATAACTATTACAGTATAGAAGAAGATGTCGTTGCGTAGGTCGGTAATGGCTGTGGCTGTGGGAGGAGAAGAATATGAAGATGGGATGGGATGGGATGGGATGACAATGGTTGGGGCAGATTTCTTTATTATTATTATTATTATTATTTATAATTTTTTAATAATTTATTTGGGACCCATCTGTACTTTTTTTAAAAATTTGAAATTATGGTTGCAATTAGTTCTTTATTTTTTATTTTTTTGCTTTTTGTTTTAGTTAAATATGAATATATATCCGTCAATTTATAGTTTTTTTTAAGAAATTCGATGAAAATTGATGAAAAGTATGATTTTCACAATGAAATGTGTAAAGAGGGGTGAAAACTTTAAAAAAAATATTGCAAGGTGAAAACGTTTTGTACAATAAATTTCAAATGAAATAACTTTTTGTGCTAATAACCCTATATTGTAGTGTAGCAATATACCACTGGCTTCTATTTTAAGTTGAAGGATGAAAAAGATATCTAGCCAATGGATGTTGCGTTGGTTGCTGGTAAATTCCTTGTCAAACAATTCAAGTTAGGTCAAAACAATATTCAAGTGTATATGCATGTTGCCTTTTGTTTTACAAATGATTGTCTTTATAGTGTCATTTACCCTAACTCCCATAACTAGACGAATTGGTGTAATTGGAGGAACGTATAATAGTAGGGATGGCAAAAAAATCTGTTAAATTTGATACTCGTGGTCCCAATGGGGAGGGTATTTCCTGCTGAGTGCACGAGGCGGGGCGGGGATTGTTGTCCTGGGACAAACGCGAAAATGAAAATTTTTTCATGTCCGTTTCCTAGTTAAAGATGACTTTAGACGGGTGGGTATGAAGAACATAGTCCTCGTCCCGTTACCATACCTAACGTATATAGTGCTAATGGTTGATTAATACGGTGTTCAAGAGATACATGTGAAGTTGCCTTTAGAACATGTTCAATTTACTATATTCAATTTCATTTTTAAGAAACAAAGTTTGAAAATTCAAAAGTTAGGTGGTTGATGTGAGCACAGAGTCGAGCATGTCAAAGTCAAGCTCGGGAATGATCTGTTGATTATCGAAAGAGATCCGATGACACGGTCAAGATCTGGTGATGGGACTGCTAACTCAAGTTACGGCGAACGAAACGCTGATCATGACAAGCAAAGGAACAAGATTTGTGTTGGGCTCGGGAAGAGAAACCTGATGGATCAATATGATTCAAGCAACGGACGAGGAAGCTTAGTTCATTCTCGTCGCGAATTTTTCCAAATTTCGCGTAATCTTCTATTTAAGTTAAAACTCTATTTTGTAATATATTCTGCTATTTTTTTAAGCTTAATATTGTTTTTAACTAGGTTTTATGGGTTCCCTATAAATATGACACATTCTTTTCATTGTAAAACACAACATTATTATTGAGATATATTGAGAGGCAAATTTGCTTTTGAATTCTTGTTCTTCGTTGGATAAATCACGAATTTATCAAAATTCTTCTTGTGGCGTTCAAATCAACTGGGTGAGATTCTTAAATATTCAATCAAAATGGTCAACATATCGTTTGCGTATTGTTGGTTATTTTGATTCATTATTTAGAATCAAATCCAAAACTTTGATTACTTTGGCTTTCTTGGGTTCGATTTTAATCTAATTGTGGGATTCATAGTTCTTCGCTACGTGGATTCACATCAGTTGGTATCAGATTTTAGGCTACAAAATCAAGGTTATATCATTTTCTTTTTTTCATTTGAATCTTTACTTTCTTTTTCTTACGATTTTCGTGTTTTTCTATTTAACTCTTTTGATCCGTAATTTTTTCATCAAAGTTTTCAAAGTTGTTTTTGTGTTTAAATAACTTTAGTTCTTTGTCGATGTCAAAGTTGAATTTCGAGTAAAATATTTTTTTAAAAAAATTCGTAAATTCAGAAAATTCTGTGAAAAGTCAAATTCAAAAAATATATATATTTGTTATTATTTATCTTGAAAATTGCCGGCCAATTATGTCATCTATTGTGTAAAATTCAAGAACATCAAATTCCATTTCAATCATTCAATTCAATTCCTTTTCTTTTTCTTGAGTATTCAAAATTTTCAAAATCTCACTCAGAACCCTGGTTTGAATTCTACGAGAATAATTTCTGGCTGAGTTTAAATTTGTCATTTGAAGCACTTAAGCAAATGCATTGAATGGAAAAAATACAGAGTGGTGAGATCAATAGAAAAAAAAAGTCGAATTGAGTGATACATGAGCGCACATTTGTTAGGCATGAATAAATTTTAGAATTTAGGATGTCTGATAGGGATGGATCAACACTAAGTCGAAACAACAACCAAACAAACATGTCAAATGAGATAATACGTATGTTTGAACGGTTATTTGAAGATGTGCGGGATAGATCGGATAGACAAGACACAGAGCTTACTAACTTGCGTATGGGAGTTCCAAATATACGGAGATAGGGTAGGCGGGAGCCTAGGATAGAGGTGTATGAAGAATATGATTAGATGAGTGATGTGGATGAGGAAGCAGTAATCGAGGCTTAAATGGGTAGGATGAGAAATAGAGGAGCTAGGCTTGAACGAAGGAGTTGAAACTTTGTTGGAGATGATGTAGATAGGAATATAGGCAACATAAAAAGTCCATTCCACCATTCAAAGGAAGGAGTGACCAGGAGACTTAATTGGAGTGGGAGAAAAAGGTTGAATTGATCTTTGACTTCCACAACTATTAGCGGAAGAAGTTTGTACCTAGTCACTACTACCGAGAGTTTCATCAAAAACTACGAAGCCTCTACCAAGGATTGAAGAGTGTGGAGGACTGTCACAAGGAGATGGAGTTGTTGATGATTAGGGCGAATGTGGAGGAGGATAGGGAGGCCACCATGGATAGGTTTTTGAACGGGTTGAATATGAACATAGCTAATGTAGTGGAGCTACAACACTGTGTAGAATTAAAAGATATGCTACACAAGGCTATGAAGATCGAAAGGCAATTGAAGAGGAAGTGGACAGCAAGGTACTCTTTGGGTGCTTCGGGTTCTAACTCATCCTTGAAATCAGAGTGGGACAAAAACAAAGGAGATGAGGTTGTTTCTAGGGGTCAAACTGAATTGCCGAAGCAAATGGAAGAAAATGTTAGCAAGAAAATGGAATTATAGCCATCAAGGAGTCGATACATCAAATGCTTTAGGTGTTTGGGGTTGGGGCACATCACTTCCCAATGTCCAAACAAAAGAGCGATGATTTTGCCAGATAATAGACAGGTGATGAGTGAGAGTGAGAGTGATTATGAAGATATGCTTGTCGAAATTGGAGGAGGCTAGTGATGGAGGCAGAGTGGAATATGTTGTGGTGAGCTATTGGTCACGAGGCGAGCTCTTAACACTCAAATCAAGGCAGGTGACTTGGAGCAGCAAAGAGAAAATATTTTCCATACACGATGCCACATCAATAATAAGGTATGTAGCATAATCATTGACGGTGGGGAGTTGTACAAATGTAGCTAGCATTTGAGGCGAGCTCTTAACACTCAAATCAAGACGGATGACTTGGAGCAGCAAAGAGAAAATATTTTACATACACAGTGCCACATCAATAATAAGGTATGTAGTATGATCATTAACTATGGAAGTTGTACAAATGTAGTTAGTATTAATCTGGTGGAAAAATTTGGATTAACTATGCTTAAACACCTTAGGCCCTATAGGTTATAGTGGTTGAATGAATGAGGGGAAGTTAAGGTGAATAGAAGGGTATTGATAAATTTTTCAATTGGTAGTTGGTAGTTATCAAGACAAAGTATTGTGTGATGTAGTACCTATGCATGGCAATAAGATAGGAAGGTGATACATGATGGGTATAAAAATAAGTATAGCTTTGTTAAAGGTGGAAAGTCTATTGCACTTGTACCATTAACACTGGCACAAGTGTATGAAGACCAAATTAAACTGAAAAAATGAGGAAGAAAAAAGACGGAAAGATTTTGAGAAAAAGAGAGAAAACAATGAGTTGGCAAGTAAGAGAGAAAATAGTGAGGTGGCTAAAAGAGAGAAGGGCCACGTGAGAGAAAAGAAGTGGGATCTTCCGAGAGGAGAGAAAAGCTGAGAGAAAATTCTTTGCAAAAGGGAGCGAGTTGAAAAGAGCGTTAGTCAGAGACAAAAAATAATTTTATAGGTGTACAAAGAGTCATTCCTCAATTTTGAGGAATCTA
>CAIGRP010064340.1:0-10163 GCA_903798385.1 Fraxinus cuspidata | reverse complement strand
CTGTTTCTACTCAAGTATCATCTCAATCCTCTGCAACTCCATCTACATTGGCATCTGGTCCACCTCCCGTGCCATATCCATCTTCACCTTTTCCATTCTCACAAACCCCTATTCCAATGTTTCTATTGTAGCCACCACTTCGTCCATGCCATTACCCCCTTCTTTTTCTTGGAAATTTCACCTATTCTTTTCCACATATCATCCCTCCCCATAAACCCATCTCTCAAATCTTTACGAGAAACCCAGTACCTATAACCACTAGAGGTAGTATTAATTTTAGGGTGAGGATTATTAGGGTTTTAACCACCCATCTCATTAAATTTACCATAAACCTTCGGTGCTCCATGGCCTGCACTTGCCACACTAGGGATTTTGATTCGAAACCCACTAGTTATCACATTACTCATAAGCCCTTGATTACTAAAATTACCTTTCCGATTACTGTAATTATTGATTTGTGCATCGTAGATGCTGTTCTTGTGATCCTCTTCTTCTTGTCGCTCGTCATCAGATGAAGATGGGGAGCAGTTGGGGCCTTTCTCCATGGAGTGCATGCTTTGGAAGTGGAACCATTAAGAGGAGATCTGGCGGGGGCTGCCATATGGAGCGGCGCACTGGATCTCTGAACGATAACGCTTGCGAAGCTTTTCCGTCTGGTGACAGTATTGGACATCAATCTTTAGGATGCTCGAGGGCACCGGGCTGCAATCTCGTCGGCAATATCCTGCTAGTGGGACGCCCGAAGGCTTCCATGGCGAAGAGAATACCATTTGTCTCGGTAAGCGTCAATCAAATTCACCGTCTCGTCATTCAACCATCATGGTGGAGAAAGGCGGCGGGATAATGAATTGGAGGCAATGGACGGCAACGCTATGGTGACGGTTGGAATATGGTCATCGTATGGAGATGAGGACGACGACGATAGCATATTTGCCATGGGTACGTAGGATCAGAGAACAGGTGCACGGTAGAATAGATGATTATAAGGCGGTGATTACGAAAAAGAGTGGTGGTGGAGAGGGTTTGTGGGAGTTGGCTTGACATAATGAAATATTGAATTGGGGTAGGGTTGGGGGTGGCAGACAGGGGATGACTTGGTGATCTAGAAAGATGAAAGACCACCGCTAAGGGAGGAATGGGATGGGGAAGGCTAACATGCACCGAGCGTAGTAGGGGGAAGTTAATGTGCGCACCCAATAAAAGATTAAATGGCTACAGCCCAACCGTACAAGGTGGCTGCCAATTTACAGTGGGCTGATGCGCCTTCTTTGGGCTTTGGCCTTGTACCGATGGTGGATGGGGGGACAGGGGGTGTGTGTGTGTGTGATGGGCCACTTGAATATGCACATGTCCAATATGTGTATTATATAAATTGTTTAATTGGTATCATGATATAATTTAAATTTCTCATAAGTAGGGATCTTGAATTCAAGTTCTGTGGTACACAGCAAAAAGTCGTGAGGGATAACATGATAGATGCACTCTCAATGTGAACAATACACATGATATAACAGTATGTACATAGAGGTTTGATTCGTTACAGCAATAGGTCACATAAGATTTGCACTCCTCTTCATCTCGTCCCTTCACATGTGCCCTCCGAGGCGATGGAGCGATTGGACCTGATTTGATGGCAACAAGAATGAATTTTAAAAATTCTGAAAATTGGAGAGTCAATAAACAAAAAGGTAAAGCATAAAATGTTTGTTGAAGCGCAGGACTTGAGATTCAAACTTGGGATTAAGAGCGAAGCTAGGATTGTTAGCTTGTGGGCCATTACAACAGTGAACAATGCTAAGTGCATGTGACACTATGGTGGCTACTTAAGACAATAGACAACGTAACAACATTTTGTAGAGCGTGTGTTTTTTGAAGAAATCGATAAAATCATTTATTTTATTTAGGACCTCAAGGTTAACAAATCAAGTCCCTTCTATTTCACTATTGGATTGCGACTGTTTAGCTGTGAACAGAAACGATGCATATAATGAAAAGTAATACTGGAAAAATCTTGATTGGTGCTTGTGGGTTTAATGAAAAGTGATTCTGGTCTTGCCAGTATTGTTGTGAAGAAGATTTGAAAGCTAAAGGTCACAGTTTCAGCAGCAGAACATTTTTCTTCACGGATTGAAAATGAAGATAAACATCGTCCCAAAATTTCTAATGTGACTCTTTTGATCACTCCTTTTTTTTAAACATTGAAATAATTACAATGGCCACAAAAATCAGAATGAAAAGTGAACTAAATGGAATGGAACGAAGATGGAATTCATATGCAGACGACCTTTCGAGAACATATATATAACCCTGTTCCGGCCTTGTCTTTACAGTCTCTCTCCATATTGCAACAAATTGCAGTTAAGCTATTGGTCAAATACCTACTTCGAGCATGGCGGCTGGCCTTAACTCAAAATGGTGTTCGGCAAATCGGACAAGTAAGCCTTTTTCGACAGCCAAGAATCAATGCATACAGCATGATAAAGATGGTGGCAAGCTGGTAAAATTCTGCACAATTCGTCGCTGTCCAAACAGATAGCACAAGTTGTGTTTGCTCTTTCTTCATGGTACACACAAGTTATTTCATGTATGGGAATATGAAGGGTGGTCTGTTTTTGAATCCTCAAAAGTTGGGTTTGGATCTTGACTTACAAGATCAAGAACTAATTAGTAGCAATAATGGCTATAAAAGAAAAAGGACTAGGGAGTTCAGTCAAAGACATGGTTTTGGCTAATTTAGGTTGGATCATGCATATTTGACCCTTCTTAAAACAGATTTTTCTGGGTAATACGCACGCGCCAAAACACCTAGAAAAATCTGGCTTTTAAGAAGGGCGAAATATGCTGTGTAATTAACCTATTTATCTTTGAAAATAATTTGATCACTTCAAAATTAGTGACGTGTTTGGTGGGCGCAAGAAAGCTTATTATATGGCGTGTGTAATGTATCCATTGACTATGCATCGACGACAATTTTGTTACTAAATTAAAGTTACAAGTATAATGTGCGTCACCATTTTTATTTATGAATAATTATTAAAATAACAAGAGTTAATTTATCTAATCCACGTTAAATGGGCAAAAAAGATGTTGCTTAGATCAATTGGTTTGGCATTTCTTTGAGTTGTTACTTGACAGGTATAATTCTTAGACTTGAAACCACAATTGCATCTTCTTGTCATCACATGTTTAATCCTTGTAAACCACAACTGCGAACATCATTCATTGTTCATAATTTGTGGAACGCATGAATTGAAAGCATCATTGAACACACAAAAACTTTTAGAACAAGTTGAGTATGCTAAACCAAACATTACCGGACAAGACATAGTACCAAATTAAATTAACATTCCATTTTCACACTCATAACTTATAAAATGCTGCAATAATTAGTGTTTGTTGTATTAGAGAAATTTTTTTCTTTAGAAAAGAAGGAAAAGTAACTTTCACACATTCATCGTTCATATGATTAATATCTTGTTAACATTGTCGTAGTGCTGAAATTGAAGCCTTCAACTGGTTCACCTTGCAGGCTTGCATGAAGCTGCTTTCTAATTTGAGTAGCCAGTGACTTCAATTTATTTATGTTAGAGATCCAAAAAGAAGAAAAACCATTCAGATATAATCCATATAGCAGAGATAATGAAAAGAATAGAAGAAACAGAAAAAAATATTTCCATTAGATATACCTCCCCCAATTCCACTCCCCACTGATCAAAAGTAAGCAAGATTAGAATAAGGGTAATTAACAAACCTGTCCAATGTTTTAAGCATTCAACGAAGGAAGTAAAAGGCTGAGAGAAGGTCAATTTCCATAGAAAGTCCGTAACCGCAAGGCTGATTTTGAGTCTAAACATCAAACTGTAGCAAAAGGCTAAAATAAATTACAATGAAGCCAACTTGTGTGTAAAAGAGACTAAGAAACATTTTCATTTAGCAGCCGTTCTGCGGTCTGGAAGAAACGAAGCGCAATTAGAATAAGCACGTAGCGCTATTATCATGAAAATCGTCGCTGTCTTTCATGTTTTGGTATTTTCACTTTTATTTTCACATTTCATTGCGCAAAATGTTGTTTTCTTTAGTTTTCTCAATTAAAAGCTGTGAAATGACTAATAAAACAAAAACAAAAAGAAAGAACTAATTGTAACCATAGTTCCAGATTTTTAAAAAAAGTGCAAACAAGTCACAAATAAATTATTAAAAGAGTAACTACCACATAATGTCCCTACTTTCACTATTATTGTTAAAAACGTTTATATATTTCATTTTTTGACATTTTCGCATTTAATTACACATTAGTTGACAGATTAAAGGTAAAATCCGATTAAGACTCTTCAGACACGAGTGTGAATAGTGACTTTTCGAAAGTGTTGTCCAGAGAGAGTGAGAAAAGTCTAGCATGACATTGACATGCATTACTAAACTATGGGTCTGAATGATTTTCATTAATTTGTTCTTGATTACACAAATCTTCATTTTTATCAATTTTCATCTAATTTCTAAATAAAAAGATGTCAAATGACGAATATACCTTCCTATTTAAATAATAAAAAACGAAAATAAAGAAAAATAATAGTTTAATAATTTATTTGGAATTGGTTGCACATTAAATTTTTTAATTTCTATTTTTTAATAATTTATTTGGGTCTCGTTTGCACTATTTTTATTTTTTAATTTATAATTTTTTTCATAATTTATTTGGGACTCATTTGCACTTTTTTTTTAAAAATAATAAATTTCTAATTTTTAAAATAATTCATTTGGGACTCGTTAACACTTTTTTTTAAAAAAAAAATGGAATTATGGTTGCCATTAGTTCTTTATTTTTTTTAAAATTAAATAGTAGGGTATACTCGTCATTTCACATCTTTTACTAAGAAATTGGATGAAAATAAATAGAAATAATGGTTTGCGCAATCAAAAGTGTAATTAATGGTGAAAATTCCAAAAAAGAAAGGCAGAGACATTTTCACAATAATAGTGAAATGTAAGTATATTATGTGCTAATTACCATTTTAATAATTTATTTAGAATTCGTTTGCACTTTTTAAAAAAATTTGGAACCATGATTGCAATTAGTTATTTCCTTTTCTTTTTCTTTTATTTAAATAGAATGGTATAATCGATATTTCACAGTTTTTAATTGAGGAAATGTATGAAAATGACATTTTGCACAATGAAATGAGAAATTGTGGTTGAAAATGTCAAAAAATTAAAAGTAATGACTTTTTCACAAAGATAAGGACGTTATGCAATAATTACCCTTAGAATAATGATACTGAGAAGTGAGAAGTTTAAATAATATGAAGATGAAACTAAGATACATAAATATGCAAAAACAGAACATAAGAAGTGTGGCATCACCTCAATTCCAATTCACAGCTGCACGAGAACTATGGCAAAATTGAAACTTGAATAGATATAACCTGGAGAAGTTTGATAAATACGACCCAAAAAAGTCCTACCTTCCCATAAGCGAGGGCATCTGGCTTTGCAAAGAAGTTTGACATCAGTTCAACATGGTTACTAACCATTTCTCCTGTAAAAGCAAGTAGCCTAAGCCCTAAGGTCCTGTTCGGGTTAACTAAAAAAGTTAATAAAAATTATAAGTCAAAATCAACAATTTATTTTAATCTTACATTTTATGGAATCCATATTTCATAATCTTTTATCAAAATTTATTAAAAATCTGATTTTTAACAAAACCAAATTGGCTCTAAATGTTACCAACAATCAATTATCTTCGTGTTGTTAACATAAGTTTTGTGCCAAGAGCAAGGAGATCATGATAAGAAATTAGTACATTTCAGCTAAACAGGTTGCTGGCTCATAACCACACCAATGAATTCACAAGGTAGATAGTCCTTGAAAGTTCCGCAGATTAGATGATACAAATTTATGTAAGCATTAAGCATCATATCTCCCCTTCGTATTTATCCAACCTCCTTTATTTTCCAGGCTGAATGAGATGAAATAATATATAACGACAAATTCAAAAGCACGGTGCATGAAGCTTTTCCCTTTCTGCTCAAGCTGAAGTTACTGCATGCGTTAGTGGCTCCTGTGATTAAACGTCATTACCTGGTGAGTTAATTGGTAAAAGCTGTGTTGGCTATTTGTTCCTGGATCGCCAAAATCAATGTCACCTGCCTCATAGGGAGGAGGCACACAATTTACCTACTAACCTGAATTATATAATATTAGGACAGCATAAGCATCCTACCGAAAAAACATCAGAAAGATGAGCAAGCATCATTATTAAAAAAGAAAGAAAGGCTCATGGTAAACATTGTTGGAATAAACTGAATTTGACCATCACATTCTCTAGAATAATTCTTGTTTTGTATCTAATCAAATGTCTCATAGAATTCCATAGTTTGAATAAGTAGCTTGAGGAGTCTTCTTGAATTCATTAAATCTAGTAAAGTGTATTATATATTTTGTTGGTTCTTATGTCATCTTGGTATATATTAATAGGACGACAAGCTTGCAATGAAGTAGATTGGATGATGAGGCTTATGGAACAACTTAGGCACAAATAAGAGAGGATTCCTTTGTTTTGTGACAGTCCAAGCGCCTTCCACATTGCAAAGAATCTAGCCTTCCATTCAAGGATGAAGCACATAGGCATGCAATATCATTTTGTATGGGAAGTAGTGGAAGATGGGAGTGTAGACACTAGACATGTTAAAGATAGAGACCAAATAGAACCTAGCAGATTAATTGATTAAGCAAATCAGCATTAACAAGTTCATATGGTGTAGGTTGACAATCAAGCTTCTTTTGCTGCCTATTGGGAGGGTTCTTTTCCTAATATGCAAGAGAATCTCCAAAACTTTCTATTATTAAATAGCATCTTATTTATAAGAGTAATGTTATTTAGCACCATTGGTGCTTAATACCGATTTAGGAGGCATTACTTTCAATTAAATACAAGAATTTATAACTAATTTATTATGACATATCACGTATTTACACCACCATTGGTGCTAAATATGATTATTCTATTTATATTAGATAGTATATTTAAATTTAGAGAGTAATTTTACACACTCCAACTATCCTCTATTTTGGCTCTTCAATTTATTTTTTTAAGAAACATTTATTGATTTTTCTCATCTTTTATTTCACATGTTTTTTATATGTTAATGGTCATCAATTCTAAATAATTTAAGTAATAGAGTATTGGAATATGTAACTAATTAAATGCAATAATTATAAAGTAAGAATAGAAACTTGGAGAGCAAAATTCACCCTCTATTTTAAAAAAAGTTAAAATACAGAGTTCATTGGAGCTTATTTAGATGCTTAAACGGTAAAATTAACTAGAGATTGTTTATGGTATTACAAGAACATAGGAAAACATATATTTGAATTCAAGTATTCAAAATTGATTACATTAATGAAACAAGTTCTTTCTTTTCTGCTTTGATTGCATATTTTAACTAGGAAAAGACTTTGAATTTAATAGTTGACTTAAAAAATATTGGAATGGATCGAGAAAGTTGACACATTGATGGAGCAGTTGGAAAATATATAATAATTTAAAGAAATTTGGAGTCTAGAGTGCCAACTGTAGAATTAAAGAACAAGACTTGTCTATTTGGTCTGAATCAGATATGAATATAAATGAGTTGAGGTAGGAACCATTGCGTACCCAAATTTTATTCATTTTTTTTATTTCGGTGGTGGTTATAAAGTAAAAATATATGGTTTTTGTTTGTCATCCTTGCGTTCTATATTGTTCTAATTTCGTTAGAAGGAAATGAAACGATAAAGATTATTTCTTGATAAATAAGAAGACAATCTTTATTTATTCCGTGATATATATCTACAAACAGCTGCCGGTGTTTTTAAAATTTTCAATGTTGGAAAACGAATAAGAAAATAAAAAGTTGAGATGTCTTGATTGTTGCCGGTGAGCTATATCTCTAGTTGGACCGTAAAGATTGTTTTTGAAGTGGTAAAGTTAAAGTGATATGAATATTTAATGTAACATAGACCAGATGATACCTTACTCTTTCTTTTTCTTCTCTATTGGCACACGCAAACAATGTTTTCCAATCCCCAGGATGCTCCTGTCCATATGACTCTTCCCAGTATTTTTCTTTGCAATATATTATGGCTGGTAGGTGGAATTGCTGTAACTTACAAATATTTTTATAATTTTTTGAACTTCAATGTTATAGGAAAGTTCACAAGATATTTAGTCTTAGATAAGGTAGAATGCTATCTTATCTATTTGCACAGAATCATATTTTTCCAAATCCTCGGATGCTCCTGTTCTGTCCATCCTTCCAATGATTTTTCAAGTTCTACAAGTATTAGAATGTCCAGAATCAGAATAATGTTTCCATCGAACCAATTTTATTCGTTAGTTTTTGGCTGGTAGGTGGCATTCGAAGAGCAGCTGAAGTAATAATAATTTCACCGTTCAGAGTACATTACAAGGAGGGGTATAGTAAGTTATTAAAATTCTTGTTATTTTAGAAGTTATAAAGTTCCAGTTTCTCTAGCATTGAATTTAACGTTGTAGTGAAAAAAAAAAAAAATCATCACACCAGCAAATTTATTGTGAACAAAATTTATTTGTTGTCGTTTGTTTAGGTAAAAGTTATGTCCTTACAGCAGGAAGGTCTTTATTGTACAGGCACAAAGTGCATAATACCCAAAAATGGATAGCAAGAATATGTTGGATGCTGCTCGCACAGGAAATCTTGAGGTTCTTAAATTTTTTCTTGAAGAAAATCCGTCAATTCTTGCTGATTTAAGACTAATATCGCCCACAGAATCTCTTCTACACGTTGCAACCAAAGCTGGGCAGCTTAATTTTGTGCATGAACTAATGAAACTTGATCCTGAAATTGCTGAAGAATTGAACAAGGATGGCTTCAGGCCACTGGATATTTCTGTAATCATGGGAAACTTGTCTCCTCTTACTGGTTCCACTTCCAAAGCATGCACTCCATGGAGAAAGGCCCCAACTGCTCCCCATCTTCATCTGATGACGTGCGACAAGAAGAAGAGGATCACAAGAACAGCATCTACGATGCACACAACAATAATTACAGTAATCGGAAAGGTAATTTTAGTAATCAAGGGCTTAGGAGTAATGTGATGACTAGTGGGTTTCGAATCAAAATCCCTAGTCTGGCTGGCAAGTGCAGGCCATGGTGCACCGAAGGTTTATGGTAAATTTAATGAGATGGGTGGTTAAAACCCTAATAATCCTTACCCTAAAATTAATACTACCTCTAGTGGTTATAGGTACGGGGTTTCTCGTAAAGATTCGAGAGAGGGGTTTATGGGGAGGGATGATATGTGGAAAAGAATAGGTGAAATTTCCAAGAAAAAGAAGGGGGATAATGGCATGGACGAAGTGGTGGCTGCAATAGAAACATTGGAAGAGGGGTTTGTGAGAATGGAAAAGGTGAAGATGGATATGGCACGGGAGGTGGACCAGATGCAAATGTAGATGGAGTTGCAGAGGACTGAGATGATACTTGAGTAGAAACAGTGGTGGGTGAGAAGGGAGAAGGTGAAGATGGATATGGCACGGGAGGTGGACCAGATGCGAATGTAGAGGGAGTTGCAGAGGATTGAGAGGATACTTGAGTAGAAACAGAGGATTGTGGAGGCCTTTGCTTATGCAATTTCAGATAGGAAAACTACGAAAACAAACATGGCTAAACAATATCCATTGTTCGAGTTTTAGAAAAAAGCTTCAACTGCTGAAAGATAAAAAGAACAGGAGAATCCTTTTTAAGCACTAGCCCTTGTGCTCGGGGACACACATCTTGGTCTCCTATGGTAATCTCTCGTAACCTTGGTCAGAATCGCCGTCAGAAAAGGCGTATCTATGGACATGATAAACAAAAATAGAGAGAGTTTACCATTAGGTGTGGTAACACCCTTACAAAGTATTATATCTTGCAGCAAAAAGTGTCACTCACAATTCCAAGAGAAAATATAGCAATTAGCATACGAAACAAACATAAAAAAGGGATTTGAGTTAGAAAAAATAGTATTAGGCTGAATGACACTGTATTCCATGTTCACATCACCGTCTTTCCAGCAGTGTGCGCTCACAACTGTGTGGCATCATTGATTGGAGGAGTTGACTACTTTGGCCGGACTTTGCGATGGTCGCCCGGCTGATACTCCTT
>CAIGRP010064337.1:0-22176 GCA_903798385.1 Fraxinus cuspidata | reverse complement strand
ACCATCAAGCACCTCTTGAAAAAGAAACTTAATGTGTTAAAAAGGGCATGGGTGGATGAGCTCCCCCATGTGTTTGGGCAAAACACACTTCGTAACTAGAGAAACCCCTTTCTCTATGGCATATGGGGCTGAGGTCATGAGCCCGGTCGAAGTGGTCTTCCTTCACCTCACCGTCTGCACTTCAACGAAATAACAAATGATGAGATAAGGCTATGTGAGCTCGATTTCATTGAAGAAATGAGAGACGACTCACAAATAAAACTAGCCTCCTACCATAGAAAAATGACGCGTACTATAATGCCAAAGCTAAGAAGAGATCGTTCAGAATGGGTGATTTCGTGTTGAGAAGAGTTTTCTTCTCATCTAAGGAGCCTGATGTGGGCACGCTGAGCCCAAATTAGGAGGACCCCTACCGTATATTAGTTGACTAAAGCCAATGACTTTTCTAATTGAAAGTTTGGATGGAAATGTGTAGCCCCAACTCGAATAGGACAAGAAATCCTCACCTTGAATTGTAAATGGGACAGGGATGGAGAACATAATCACCACCCTAACTTCCCAATTTTTATATTTTTCATTTTTATCATATATATAAAAATAAAACTAATACCAAATAAATAATTAATTAATCAAAATGGGACGATAGATAGAGATATTTTAACCTCCACCTCTCCTAACCTTCAAAATGTTTTCGACAAGACGATGATGAAAATGTCTACCCTATCCCACTCCATTGCCACATGTAATTGAGCAGGATCTTTTATTTTAGGGGAAATTAGGCCCAGTACGGCCCAAAAGCAACAAAATTGAATAATATGCTTTTACACAAATTAAACAATTTAAAACGTAATTAATACGTCTAAAAGTCCAAAAACCCAAAACGTAAAAAGAGAGAGCCAGTGGTGTTTCTTCAACTTTTTCCCATTTTCATTAACAGGATGATGGAGCTTAGCCGGCAGCACCGTGATGCAAGGGCCGTACCTCCACAATCGTCCTCAGAGCTGCATAAACTCTGTGTTGATTCTGCCTTGACGAACGCTAAACAATTGCCAAAATAAATAGAAGGCAGCCACAAATCTCTACTTTTTCTTGGGATTTGAGGTAAGTGTTGAACTTTTGGTCTTCAAAATTTTATAGAAGGGAAATTACCAGTATTGAACACTAAATGTGATTAAATGCAAAGAAAGTGCTCCTTGATGAAACAAGTAGTTAAATTTACAAGGTGATAAATGCAAGTATTGCTTTTTTTGCCTTTGTTCGTTTGTTACATTGTAACTAAGACAGTTGAATTGTTATTTAGGCATAGACTATTGTCTCGGTAGGCCATAGAAAAATCTCTAGAATTTTCAGAATTGAAATTGAAAGTATAACTCTTGGTTAGGTTACATGTGTATGAAGTGTTTGATAATTTATCTCAATGGGGGTATCGGGCTTTGTTCAATTTTGGGAAGATACTGACATTAACTTTAGGTGAGTTGCAGATGGGAATACATAGAGTAATACATATTGTTTACGTAAGAATAATGCATATTTGTTTCACAAAAAATTATATAATAAAATTGCAGTGTCAACATATTTTCCATGTTTAGTTGTAAATGACACTGATTCATAATATGATTTGTTGTTGGAACATTTCAGAATTTCAATATGGTGAGGTGTCAATAACTCCATATTAGGCATGATGATTCTCGAATGTCCAAGGAATCATCATTTTTTACTCTTCCTAGTAGAGTTCCAAATTTCAATAAGATTTGATTTTTATTTTCTTCAAAATTATGTATGAGTGTATGTTGGAACTTTGGGTTTAAAAAGTTTATAGGAGAGATTACCGGTATTCTTCTTGGGTAAAAAGCAATATCCTATTTTATTTTTATTTGCAACATCTGTTGGGTTATTAGTTGTGCTGAGTAAATGATTTGTCACTTTTTCCTATTATTTTCAAATTATAGGTTTTCATGTTCTTAAAATAAAGGTATATTTTATGTTTAATTAATACAAGTGAAGTTAATCACAAAAAAGTAACATATAGAAAAAATCAACAATCCCTTGAATCTATTTTAAGGTTCTGATTTGTGTTTATCACTTTTTTTTTAGTGTTGTCACTTTTTCAATTGGAACTATTTTGGTGTGATCAATACTTGACCATTTTCTTAAGTGGGTATACTGTGTATCACTTTTTAAAAAAGTGACACATTTTTGAGTGTTGTGTCACTTTTTTTTTTTTAAATTCTGTCACTTTTTCTTTTTAATTTCTATCACTTCTTTTAGTTTTTGTCTCCTTCTTTGAGCGTTTGTCATTTTTTTTTAAATTTCTGTCATTTTTTTAGTATTTGTCACTTTAAAAAAAAAAAAATTGCACTTTTTTTATTGTTTGTTACTTTTTTGAGTTTCTATTACTTTTTTGAATGACAAACTTCACTTTTTAATAAAAGTGACATATTAGTATTTAGTACGTAGTCTATCATTTTTTTTTCACTTTTTTGTATTTTGTTTTGTCACATTTTTTTATTGTTTGTTATTTCATTTTATTATTTTAGTCATTTCTTTGAGTGACAAATATCAATTTTAATAAAGTATGTGACATTTGTCACGTTTTAATAAAAATTAAAAAGTGGCATTTGTCAACACTTAACTTTACGGAGTATTTTTTACTTTAAAAATATTTTTCATATGATTTTTCAAAAGACATCTAATTTTAGGAGTATTTTTGTAAGTTACTCATTATTTTATGGGTTGGTTAGACTCAATTTGGGCTTGGGCTAGTGTATGATGTTGGCGGATTCGGTTCTACCCCGTTTTGACACCAATTTTCAAGATTAAACAAGGAAAAAATCAGGACATGTGCTAAGGTAATTGTAAAGGTTAGCTCGTCTACCCGTTTTGACACCAATTTTCAAGGTTAAACAAGGAAACAATCAGGACATGTGCTAAGGTAATTGTAAAGGTTAGCTTGAATTCTCGGGTGACACAATAAAATGATGATTGATATTAATGTGTGGGGAAAATTATAATTTTTTTTATAACTTAAAAGTAAATGTTATAGTTACCGTCTATTATTATCATATACCTTTCACGTATTTTTGTAGTACACACAATTATTAGGGACTAATATGAGCATATGTTATATGAGCATATGTTTGACTCAAAAATTTATACATTGTTTATGAACACGATATGCTAGATAGAAATTCACTTATTTTAAACGTATACGATTATCTTAAAAGACAAATATTTTAAAGACCATAGTATTTATTCATTCTAAAAATGAAGCATATTTTGTTATTTTATTCTAATTATCATTTTTTGTTTATTATCAATTTTTTTAGTAGGACTTAATAATCATTTTAATAAGAATTGAGGGACTAGTGATGTAATATCAATTGAATTCATTAGGTTCTGTTTTTTATTACTTTTTATAAGAAGCCGCTAACCTACTTATGTCTTGGTTAATTATATTTTATTTAAATTAAATATTGCAAAATTGTGTTAAATTTTGGTTATTTATCGATTTTCGCTTATGAATTAACGAATTGTGATCTCATGCTAATTTTTTCATCAGAAATTGTCACAAGTGTTAAGAAACAAAGTTTAAGGGTAAAAGTAAAAATAGGATAAACATCAGGATGGAGGTTGCAATTAAGCTAAAATAAAAAGAAAGAAGAAAAGAAAAATAGAAACAGAAAGGAAAAAATTGAAAAACCTCTCCAAAAGCCAGCACCACCTGCGGCTGCCCACCAGAACCGCCAACGCCGCCGGCTCTAACGCCGCCGGCTCTGTCCCAACTCACGAGGCGCTCCACAACCTCCTCTGCCACGTCGTGTCTTCTCTCTTTTTCAGTGTTAGTTAGTGCTAGCATCACAATGGGGAAGCAAAGGTTTGCTCGTAAACAAGGTAGATTTTTTTACTCTAATAGTCAAATATTTCTGGGTTTCCCCTCTAAATAGCCATTAATTTTCAATTATTTTGTCTTATATGAGTTTACTAAAAATTTAATTTATGCGCCCATTAATATGTAAGTTGATAGCAAAGAGATGCTATATATAATTTTATATTATGGAACAGGGTTTAAGAGGCTTTCTAAAGCAGAGACATTATCAAAGAAAGAAAATTTAAAAAGAAATCGCCGTGCCAATGACGAGAAGTTCATACCAAGCTCCTCGCAGAGTGACGACTCTGGCAAGTTGATTTACATGATTATTGTAGTTGTGTTTGACGTGAACATTTAAATTTCTTTATTTTTTCATTTCACGTATCTTTTGAAGTTTGTTTTCTGTTTGCATATGCTAAAAAAACTAGCGCGCATAATTTTTCTTGAACCTAAAGAACGCATACATGCCAAGTACATGAAAATGATCGTGCAAGCAAACGTACGAAGTTATCATATAGATATCCTGTGCTATGTTTCATACACAAATTCATATGAAAGGACCTCTTGAGAGGATCAATCTTATTTGAATTGGCTATGGACAGGTGGGGGTTTCTGAGTTATAAGTTCTAAAACAATGATATTAAGAAACACTCAAAAATGGGGAAAGGGAGTTGAGTAGCCACTTTACAGGATTCTGTTCATTCGCAACAATATAATGCTGGACATTGAAGTCACGAAGTTTGATAAAAAGTAATGAAGTTCTAGATCAAACAAAATTTGACAGGGCTTCAAGTTGGGAAAACACCAAAATTGCTTTCACATTCTCTCGTAACATGCATGTATGAATATATGAATGATTTGATTTTTAATACAGTGGACTTGTCGGAGGAGCACAAAGACGTAGCTTCTGAAGAGGAAGAATCAGAAAAAATTGTTTATAGAGAACCAAGTATGTATGACAATTTGTTGAAGACATTGGGGTCTCAAAATGAAACTGTTGCCAATGCTTTAAGAAGAAGGTAATTGATTTCGCTGACTCAATTTTTCCTTAACCAGTGTCTTGTTTTAGTGTTTTTGAGTTGTGTGGTTGAGTGTCGCATTTGGAAATGCAGATTAAGTTTGAAGATGGACAATTACATGAATTAGAAATCCACATCAGTAAACTTCACACGTTTAAACATTCCATGGTTATGAAAAGGTTTTGTGAGAAGTGCACAAGTAATTTTCACTCATTTTCAAAAATTTATAAATAATTATGTCATAAATTAATGGGAAAATGTATATAAGTCAGCAAATTTGTCTTGCTGGCAAAGGAAATCGAACACTTTATCAGCATACGCAAGGACATCTTAATACACATGTAAGGTCATTAGGTATAAACTATACATGGCAGGGTTGGTTGGGGGTATGGGGAGGAGGGGATTTTTTTCTGGGATGTGAAGAGTGACACTAGTGGGATTGTTAGGATAAGCTCCAAAAATTTGAGCTTTAAAATAGCTTCTAGCCAGGACGAGTTGAATTCTTTGATTGAGGTGAAAATCCTCGCAAATATTCTAATGCGATTTCAAATCCAAGATGACAGGATTATCTAAATATGTACTCTGGATTAGACTTTATTCAATTCAGTAGAAAGTTGGAAGGGGCGAAATGGGGAGATAAAGTTGATCATGGAACTTGGCAGTGGAGAGCGACATGAGGTAGAGTGTTGATCAAAAGAAAGTACTGAACTTATGGATTTTCTATTGCGGCTTGCTTGGGGAGTTCGAGATCTTGGAGATTCACGTGGACTAAATGATCTTGAATCCAAATGGACTAGATGATCTAAACTTCCACTGTCAAATTTGGGTATTGACCAAAAAAGGACGTTAACAGATGAAAGGATATTTCTTCAGTGTGTAAGAGAAGTTCATTTTCCTCATCAAACTGATATTTGCTGATTTACAAAATTTGGAACATTTAGAACAAAAATGAGAAATTTCTTCCACAGTATAATAATTTCTTAATGTCAAGTTCCTCGAAAAAATTTGAGTAGAAACATAAGTTCACAACAATGTTCTCGATACAAAGACCGAATATCTCAAGATAGAAACTGTTATATTGACTTTATGTATTATTTATCCATGTATAACTTGTAGTATTTCTGTTCATTTTTAGTGAAGCTATTACATATAGTTAGCTAAAAAATTACTGAATGCTTATATTGTGAGTAGGCAAATAGAAGAAGGGAAAAGTGACACAGATGAAGATGTAGATGGTGATATCGAATCTTCTAGTGAGCCCGATGAACAGCATGATGGTGCGTTTGCTATTATATTTTCAAGCTTTTTAAAATTCCTGCTTTTATGATATATCTACAATCATTTTCCCCTAATTTTTCTCTACAAGAGCCTCGATATGTCATATAACTATATTAACTGAGAGACAACCTTGGCAAACAATATGGCATTGGCTATTGTTAATAAGAGGTCTTTATGTTTATTACATCGAGAAAAATAAGTGGTTCACTTCTTCAGGAAAGTGCATGTACTGTTGTCTACAAGCTGCTCTTTTTGACTGAGAAGATGTCAAATTGTAATCTGTTCAAATTATTGTTTAGTCATGAGATCCTTGTGTATTAGCAAGAGTCATTTTTGACTCTATTATCTCACTCACTTTTTTAAATAATGTAGTATTTATAAGATGTTTGCCTGTTGACTAAGAAGATGTCTACAATCTGCTCTTTTTGACTGAGATGTCACAATATAATCTTTGTCAAATTAATCTCTAAAGTTTTTCATATTGTCTTTGGTCATGAGCGCCTTGCGTATTAGCATGAGTCAATTTTAAATCTGTCTCACTCACCTTTCTTAAAGATTGAAGTATTTATCATGCTTACTATTTACTCAGACCAATCCTACCAAAAGATAGAAAAAAGTTGAAAAAACAAGATTACTTAATGGCTTTGTGACTAAATGTACTACATTTAGTTTGTCTCAGATTAGGTGTAGAACAAATTTCTATTATATCCTGTTAACTCTTTGAGTCTTTGGTAATATATTAGATAAGCCATTCATGAAAATAAAATCATTATACTCTCTTCATCTTATGAGCTCGAGGATTGTAACTAATTTGCTACAACGGCTACTGTATAAGAGTTGTGGACACTTAAATACACTGTTAGTACACACAGCAACTTTTATTGCCTTTCCAGTCTTTCGATTTGCTCATATTAGAATTGTTTTTCTTTGGCATTTAAACAGTTTGGTCTGCTTAGCAGATATTGGGTATTGATATGAATTCTTATTTTGGACATCATCGTTTTCCATTCTAACCCTCATTTCTTTCCTAGGTTCAGGAAATGATAAAGAGTCTCCCAGGAGTAATACTTCTGTGAAAGGATTAAAAGGTTCTGAAATGGTTGATGGTATGGAACTGAGTGAAGATGTTGGGACTAATGATGATGGACTATCTGACACAGATGAAGAAAGTGATGTCAGAGTGAATGGTCAATCCATATCTGAGGCATCTGTGATCACAAGGTCTTCTCAACTCACATATTTTACGACATTTGCTTTGTATTTCTCTATATACTCTATCCAAATATGATAGACATAAAGAAATTATTGTCCACTAATTGCCTCAAGTTGCCATTAGATATGTGATCTCTTTTGCTTAGACACTACCTCTTCAAGAGATCCAAAATAGCAGTAACAGGGTCATATTGATGATACTTTTGATCCTGGACTTAGGCTCTGTATTCCCTGTGGAAAGTATTGCCTTGAAACTTTTTGAACATTTCCCATTCTGCCATACGGCAATGGATAAAAGTTATGCTCTTGATCCTAAAGTTCAAGAGAGGATAAGAGTACTTCTTTATTGTCTAAAGCTTCAATATCTCATATGGCTAGATCGCATGGGGTTTCCTGAAAGGAATTAGGTCTCATGGTCAGTTAACCTAAGAATGAGCCTATAGATTTTATGTTTTTGAGATATGCTGCGTGCATGAAGAACACCTTCTATTTGAGTTTCACTTCATGGTTTTAGCTTTCTTTTTACGTGGTATCAGATTTAAAATGAGCTCAATGAATTTCATTATTCAAAACTCTGAAGAATGTGATACAACATTATACACTATTACACTTTTTACATCCGAGAGTCAACTCTTCGATTTCTTAAAATTAGTAGAAATAAAGGATGTCCTATATATTAAATAACTATTTGATTGTAACTACATTTTTCTACATCTAAATTGCTATACTGTCACAGTTGATCAGACACCGTATGCATAGGGAACTTGTACGGTTCCCAACACATGATGAATTTTGTCTGCTGCTTCTGTATTTCCTTTCCTAGATGACACAGTTTTTTCTAATCATGGAGAAATATTTTATTAAGACGGAAGGCTAAATACAATGCAAATCTGGTACTATCATTTGGTAAAACAGATCTGTATTGTATTTTTGTGTATATATTGAATAAAAAACTGAATTGAATTAAAATGAAACGGGGCTTTCGAGAGGCTGCCTCTCTCCCCATTGGTATACACTAGTTCCTGTATAAAACAAATGAAACCCTACCCGCTATTTATTGGTTAAAGCCTATACAATTTTGTTGTATTAAATCCCCATAATACCCCATCCCCTAGAACAAGAACTTGCAAGCACCTATCACATCATTTACTCTTCTGTCATTGTGTTAAAACAGTTCCTTCCATTTCTGTCCTAAGTTTGCTGTCAGAAGAATGTCGTATGATTTTCTTACATTGTTGGCCTTACAATAACTTTCTAACCTAATTGTACTATACTAAATTTTTTCCTTCTGCAGCCGATTGGCTGTAGTCAAACTAGGAATGTGTGCTTTCATGTCCTAGTCATACCTCAGTTTTTAAAGAGATGGAATTCTGAATGTTCGTTGTCGGCATATTACTTTGGCCACGTATATCACCAAATGGGCTTGTTTTTTATACTGCCAAACATACTTTGTTTTTCTTATTGGAAGGAGTGGTTACTTTGCCTTCTTATTCATTTATTAACTTTTCAAATCAAATGTTTCTCAGGGTAAAGATAAAAAATAATTCAATTAGTAATAATATCAGTGAACCATGTAATATATCAGCGTGCAATTAACCCCTGACAAAAAGCATACATTTTCTGTATTTCACTTGTAAGAAATATAACTTTAAATTTGGTTGGCTTTTTGACTTTATGTTTCTTATTACACAAAGTTCTTTTAGTTATTCTAAGGATGACCTCATAAAAGAGTCAATAGAAATGCACACACTCATTGCAAGAGTGTCTTCTTTTTCCACAGTACTTTTGCAAATCATTTGGATTACAAGTTGTCAAAAGAAGAGATTGACCACCTATTGAGAAGGAAATGGAACTATTCATGGAAGATGCCTGCTTTTAATATGTCAAAAAGCTACTGGAGAGGAACAGGAATATGCCCGGTTGAGGTCCGTTATGATGTCCCTTTCTACTTGATATGTCTATTTTAGTTATATTGTCTTGCAAATTAATGGGTTTTATGTTAATATTTAATTGGTCATATTATTATAAGTTTGGGAGGGCTCTCTTTCATGCATTTATTGCTTGTAGTTGTTATTTTCATCAACTTCAGACGTACTGATGGCTGTCTCATGGTCTAGTTTGTCTCACACCATATAATGTAGACAGATTGATTAGACCCGCTTCTCTGGGAATGGTTCTAACAAGATTAGAAATGCTAAATGTAGAAATCTCGCACCTTTATTCTACTCAAATTAATATAACAATTTTACCAAGTGTAGCAATTGCTCAATTTTTTTTTTTTAGCAAAGACATCCACAAATCCCTAGTGAGTTTTTTTTAGGCTCCACTAAGGAAGGTTGACGAGGGTTAATGATTTTTTAATCATATATATATATATATATATATATATCATAAAATAGGCTAGTATACATAAAATGAGGGGGCATAAACTTAACCTCCTGAATGCAACATAGTAACAAATGACAAAAAGTAAATGAAAAGCAATAAATGGGGAAGTACTACTTCCCACACAAATAAAGTAAATGCAAATGAAAACTAGTTAATAAACAAGTGCCTTAATTTGTCGAGTGATCCATACTCCTGGTATCAGTGTTGTTCCCAACGTCCGAAGTAAGCGAGTCTACAACCTAGTTTCCCTCTTTGTAGATGTGGAAAACTGTGTCTATGTCGAAAGAGATGAAATCTCTGATCTATCTAAAAATGCTCTAAGCCCCTGTTTTGGCACATTTTTCCCTCATTTGTAGAAGAAAAATGAACGTTAGCACATGAATTCTCTGAAAAAAACTGAGCCTCCACATGACAATGCAATCACACTAATCTCCATTCTACCCCTCCATTTACACGTTTTCCAATTCAAGTAAAATGTCAAGCAGTTTCCAAATTGAAAAGAAGGGAGAAGGGCAAAGGATGTAATTGCGCATAACCTTTCTTAGACCAAAAGACAACAATTACTGTAGCGGGGCCCATGTGATGTTACAGAAAAAATGCACTATTGGTGGAAAAAATGTGGATCAAACGGAGGCTAAATTGTCCAAGGTTCTTCACCCCTGGTGATGCAGTGAATAGCCACAGTCGAATCTGTATCAACCCAAATAGTTGAAATATTAAATCCTCTTGCTAGTAGAGTCCCATCCAGTATAGCTCTGAGCTCGGCCTACAAAATCAGACATGAGCCCATTTGATGATGAAAACGCCCTCATGCAGTGCCTTGTATGGTCCCTAATGATGTCCCCACCACTCGCAAATCCATCCTTGATGCATCCATGAGTGTTGACCTTGTAAGATCTCACTGGTGTAGTGCGCCACGCAATCAAAACAAGTGGTGATGGGGGATGGAAAGTCAGAGAAATAACGAAGAGGGATGAAAGACTCAAATCCCCTCGCCAATAGCAATTACTCAATGTGGGCCAATTTGTGGCCTCTATTATTCTGCTTGTACTTGAGGAAATGGGTGAAACACATTTATGAAATACCTTCTGTATGAAATAGTTAAAAAGGAGTAGGAAGACATTAAAATATAAATCCAACAAGAGACCTGTAATTTTGACAACTTGCCTTTTATTTGCTGTTGATTCTTACTTGGTATTTGGAATAACTTCAACTGTAAAATTATCCTTTCTCAATCCCTACTGAGATTTGATTCTTTTTTCTGACCTGTATGCCCAAAATTATTAATGTTCTTCTATGTGTGCCTAAACTTAACTCCTCCACTTGGATCCTGGTGGAAGAACTCTGCTATTCATGGATGAAGCTAGTTGTATAGAACTACACTTACTGTTTTTTGCAGAATTTTTCAATGTATGACATCACCAATGATTCTCCTTCACAGGGACTGGAAAAGAAAGGCGTTATAGTTTTTTGTAAATAAAACTTTAGTTATGTTCTAAAGGAACAAAATGATTTAGTAAATGGGTGACTTCCTGCTAGCTTATCTCTAGGATATTGATGAGGATGGTCTACCTGACATTAATGATTGTGTCCAAATTAGAAGTTAAATTTGGCAGTTCCAAGGTATGGGAAATTAAATCTGGATTCGTATGTTTTTACTCTGCCATTTCTAGTCATTTTAAATTTTATGTACTATTATTTTCACGTGGCTTACTTAATGTTGTAGGATCTGCCTTGCACTTTTATTAAGGGCACAGGTATAATGCAGTTTTATGATTATGTTTGTAGGATTTGGACATGGATTCACATTATGGCATCAAGCCAAGGTTATACAAGCATTGGTTGGAAATGTACGATGCATCTAAAGGCAGTGAATTTCATAAATCTAAACAGAGATTGTTTTTCTCCATTTGTAAGTAAAATTAGTCAAGTGTCTATGTCCGCATAATATTCTAATAACTTCTTCTCGTATATATCTTATTTGCAAATTGCTCTGTTTCTTTGATCATAAATATAAGCCACCCTGTTGCTGTTTAGTTAAAACTTGGGTCGCACGAGATCCGTATGTGGGTTTTATTGGATTGTAAGGATAATTTATTTCATTTTTTTTGGAGGAATGATAGGGAATGGTATGCTTCTTGTTGCAACTATAATGGCATAATTATGTTATTTAGCCCTTGTTTGGTCTCCATTATTTCCAAATTACATTTTTCTCGTTCTTATTTTCGACCACATATTCTTCAATAAAATAATATAACTCGCAAATCAAAAATTTTTTCTTATTTTTTTACCACACATTATCCATCTAAATACTATTCCAAAATGCATTCTTTCCGGAAAAATGGGGCTCAAACAGGCGCTTAATTGGTTGCAGTATATATCTATGGAATGACTTCAACCTTCTACAATTTATGGGATTTTTGTTGATTTCACATCTTCACTGTAGTATATGTCAAGCAGGTGTCTGTAATTATCTTGGTATTGTTGTTAATTGGAGATTGTGATTTTAGGATCATTTGTAGGATGATTTGTTTCCTAACTTACCAGATTGATTTTTTTCCTTTTTCTCTTCATCTTGTATAGTTTAAATAGGTTGTAATAGGGCTGTGATTATTATCAAGAAATACAGAACAATTATTCTGATTTCAACTTCATTAACATACACTTGTGAATGCACAGATGGATTGCTGACTGCTAATGTTAGAAGGGATGATATAGTCTCTCTGATGTCTAGATAGGATTTTTAAAGCCTGTAAAGGATCTCGTTTTTGGTTCTACCTTTGCTACTCTTGTGAGACAGTGTGATGCAAGTATTCAAGATTGTTTTTCTCCCAGCAACTCAATGTCCAGCACTGGCTGTAGTTACCCACTGCATTTCAGAAGTATTAAGAAGGATATTCCATTACCTCAAACAACTTACCCTAATGTTCTGCATTAACAATTATTGTCTGCATCTCCTTGGTACAGGAAATGTCAAATGACATATATTATTTGTTAAATAATCCTATTTCAATTGAATATTTAGATCTTGTTGGATGCTTCATATAATTGATGAAAATTAAAATTTGTGATAGGCTTGAATTTTGTTCCATTACTTAGTGATTTATTTATTTATTATTATTATTATTATTTTTTTGGTTGTTACTACTATGGAATTATGACCCTCTTTCTCCTTAGTAATGTCAACCTTCAAAATTGGTCATAATGGTGGAAACATCTTGCTCCCAGTAGTTGCTCTTTTTCTAATTCATGAAGGATGTTCTGTTCTGTTGGGTTTTGATGATGTCAGTCTTCTTGCATATGTTGTATGCTTTTCATCTCAACTTCTTTACAATCTTGATAGAACAAGAAAAATAGAGTCAAAGCTTTTGAATAGCATTGTTTTTGCTGATTGACAATGCCTCTAAGATAGTTGGCAAAGCTCATTTGTGTTAACCTCCCACCTGTCAGTTTTGGAAGCTTTCTAGTTTTTGATTTATGATAGCACTAATGAATGTTCTCCATTTGTGATGTATTAATTTTGCCTCTCACGAGTTCTTAACATCTTTATTTGTTCCATTCCTGTTAGTTTGTACTGAAACTGTTAAAAAAGCTTTTACCATTCTTGGAATCTTCCAACCGCTCTTATCACTTCTATTTTGTTTTTATTTTTTTTAATATTTTTTTAGGGTGTTGGAAGAAAAACTTTGTAGTCACTTTTTCAATGCTTCCATTTGAATTATTTATTTTCATCCAGATTCCAGGACCAGTTACTTCCTTTTCACATAACTACTGGTGAGCTGCTTAATTTTGTCTCTTATACTGTTTCATGTTTTCTCCAGGCAACAGCTATCAAGATATAATGCACCATAACAAGAAACCATTTTATCTCAAAGGTCAGGAAGAAGATTCAAGTATCATGGATGCTTACGTAGTGCATTCTGTATGTATAAGTCCTTTCTTTGTTATTTTTTGATTAATATGTTGTATTTGTTTCAATCTTGTTTCTCTGCCTACTAGTAGGCATTGTATTACACCCCCTTTTTTTTTTTACTTTTTTGATCGGTTGTATTACACCATTTTTTTCTGAGTTGGTTAGTTGCTCTAGTTGCTACAATTTTCTCAACTGCCATCCCCTTGTATCATTAACAAAATACTATTATGTTTTGTAGTTGAATCATATTTTCAATAGTAAAGATCTCATGACAAAAAATGAAAGGAAACTGGCTAAAAATCAAGAGATCGTGGATGATAAAATTCTTAAAGGCAGTGCTTACCTCGATCGTGGGTTTACTCGTCCCAAGGTATTTTTAGTACTTTATATGGTGCATGAATGAGTTAAATTACCTCTTTGCCTCTTTGTTGATTAAAATTTGCATTTTTCATATATTTTTCGTGCTAGCATACTTCGTCCCCAAGTTATAGGTACTTTCTTGTTGTCAAAGCTTTCAACAACATTGATTTCATAGCTAAAGGTCATTGACGGTAGTCAGAATTTGGAACTTAAAGAAATAAAGAGATAGGATCTAGCTTTGAGCTATGTCTTATATAGGAATACTTTGTCTAGTGAGCTATGGAGTATATAGCTAAGAAACACGGATACTTGTAAACTCATTACGTACCTGTATAAGATATATATCCAAGTTTGGATACTCTTCGATACGTAATGGATACTTTTTTTTAATTATTTTAATTTTTTAAATTTTCAATACGTATTGGATACTTATTTTAATTATTTTCAATACGTATCCGATATTTCTTGATATGTATCTTTTAAAATATTTTAATAACTTATTTAATATTAATAATATTTATTGAAATTACACAATTAGTTTATCAAGAAAATTAGAGTTCTATTCAAAAGAAGAATTTGAAATGTGGGAGACTGTCGAAGACTCATTTGATACTCTTGAAGGTGTTCAACTGCTTGAGATTGTTTTCTATCATTAGTTGAGCCAGAGTTAAAGATTGTTATTTTTAATGATAATGAAGAAGCTGATACTTACGATGTTAAAGAAAATGAAAATTGGACAATGAAGGATTAACACAAAATGTTTAGTGTTTTATTTTATTTTTATTATTATACTTCTGTTTTATTTTTTTATATTAATGAAATTATATTGAATTTTATAATACGTTGTATCCTTTTATCTTAATTTTTTTATTAAAAAAGTTGTATCGGTGTACCCGTATCGTATAGTATTCGAATTACGTATCCATATTTGTGCTTCTTAGGCATATAGTTCCCAAATTTTAAATGCAGTTGTTTGAAATCTTTCAAAGCAGAACTTAATTTCAGAGTATTTATACTAAATTCATTTTTTATTAGAGATAGTTGTTTTTCTCATGTATTCTGCACTATACATTTACTTTCGAATTATGGAGGATGGTTTATGTGCGATTATCCTTTGTGTGGGAGAATTGTACCTGAGTTCATAATTTTAACTTGAGACGCAATATAAAGGATTTTCCTTATATGCCATATCACAATTTATTTTAACTTGCTCACGAGTTGCATTTTCTTGATAGAGCACTAGGATGTTTTACAAACATGACTACATAATTTATATATGTTGATTTGGTTAGTGCCTGGTCTGCATTTGCGTGATTAAATATTTGGCCATATGTTCTAGTGTGTCATTGTTTGGAGGCTTCTTGCATTACTTTTTGTGTTTCCTAGTACTATAGATCTATTTTTTTTTAAACCTATTCTACAATTTTGTCATTTGACATGCCTTGGCTCATTGTTCTTATTTGTTTCAGGTTTTGATTCTTTTGCCTCTAGCAGGCATTGCACGACGGATTATCAAGAGGTTGATCCAGTTGACCCCTTCCAAGAACAAGGTACCTATTATACTTGCATTATGCCATAAATAACTAAGAGATCGTAAAATACTTTTCATTCCAAGCTAAACATGAATTCTGATGCTAATATTGCCTTTTGAATCGATGCAAAGATCTTGGTTATGAATATATAAATATTAATTTGATGGTACAGCATTGGGATTGTTATTGTAGTCTCATTGACTAATTGCTCAAAGTAACTTGTAACATTGCTTGTTGTACGACGGTTTATTTGTTGCACCACAAGAAAGAGAGAAGAGATTCAGTGTGAACAATCTAGCTCAAATTGTTATCAAAATTGTGTCGATGCGGCACATTTAACATTTCTCAACTAATCTACCAATTGTTGATCCTATACACAAACTGGTGACACTCATGTTTATACCTTGAAATGCTGTGGTATTGTCATTTCATTTGTAAAATTATGCTTGTCTTCGAACTCAAAATTTATTGTGCTTAGGCATTGCTTATGTATCTAATTGACTGTTTCCATAATCTCCATAATAGAATGGGACTTCTAGATTGAGGTTATTGTCATATCAAGTAATCTGAAATGGTTGTGGATTGGTGACAGTACGATGTAGAGTGGTTTTCAGTGGGTGTTAGTGTTAAGTATGAAGATTGGCAGATTGCAAGGGTTCAAGGACCCAAGAAACTCTTTCTTAGAGTTCATGTTTGTGACCTGAACTACCATGCTGGTGGCTAAAGATTACAAGTTGGTTAAATAAGTTACAAATTGGGCAAGAACTTGGGATAATTCTTATTGTTATATTGGATTATAACAAAGAAAGCATTGAGACTGGTACTATTTATTGAGTAGTGGGGTTAGAAGACAGAGAGAGTAGAGACTGGTACTAAATTCACGAGTAGTGGGATTAGAAGAGTGACAGAGAACAACAGGAGGACTGAGTTTGGTGTTTTTTTGGCATAGGTTCTCTATTAGTATTTTCTTCTATTTCTGCAAATATGCTTTTGCTTATGGGGTGTCCTCTTTAGTGCCCCATTATTATATTGTTGATTTTGAAATAATATATGTCATGTTATTTTGTTCATGTCTGTGAATGAAAGTTTTCTCATAGGCAGATTAACCCTTGTGATTAAGTTCAAAGGCAAGTTCCACATTTATTTCTTTCTCCTTGTGTGACATGCAGGAGGACAATGAAAGATATTTATCACTTATCCTTACACTATTGTTGCTTGAATTTTGTGGTGCTGCGTGCTAAGACGAGCTCGTTTTGAATGGATGTTTTTGTGAAAGGTGTAGTGGGATATTTATTTAAAGAGCTATTGGTTTGCTTGGAAAATGGGGCATGGTTATGTGGAAAGCTGTGTTGTGTGTATTATTTGATTAGTTTGGATGCAAACCCCTTAGTTTTTGAAGTAACAATAATGTGATACACGTGAGAGAAAAGCTTCTCTTTTTATTACTTATATATTTGAGGAGGTCAAGAATTTCCCTTTATTTTCGTTGTTATTGGTTGGAAGAATTTGATGTATTCNTTATTTTCGTTGTTATTGGTTGGAAGAATTTGATGTATTCTTAGTTTTAATCTAAAACTTGTTTAGCTTTTAAGATGACTTTTGTTCTCTTAATGCGTCTTGATATCATGATTAATAAAGTTATTTTTTAATTTGGGAGGCTCATTACTTCAATTGATCCCCATGTTCCTCAAATGGATCTCTTAGTTGTTGAGAAAGTTGCCCAAAAGCGGTATATAAGGCGTGCCCTAACAAGTGAACAACATATAAAGATGTCGACTAGAGTTGCTGTTTCCATTTATGATTATATAGCTTCAAGATCCCAATGGATTTATGATAGGATCATTTATTCAATGGAATGGTATACAAAGTTAACAGATCTCAATGAATACAATAGGATTTATAGTTCTACACAAACTATTAAGAACAATTCTAGATCTGGTGCACGGCGATCTACTATAGGGAGTTTATTAAAACTAGTTCTTTTTAGAAACAAAACAAGAACTTGAAGTTTGGGAATGCAAGACATTGAGTCTTTGCATGCAGAGTTTATTAATTCTCTCTGTTATCCTCCATGTCTTATGCTTGGTGATTATCTGGCTTTCTTGTTGAGATAACTGGTTTTTGAGACACATTCTGCCACTTTTTAAAGTGGTAGAGAACGTAATATAGATTTCAGAGATAATTTATTTTGTGTTTTTTGTTAGGCTAATGTGGAAAACATTGGACGGTTTAATGAGGAGTATGGTTCTGGAAGCACTGAAGACCAGTATGAAGAGGATGACTCAGAAAAATCTAAATCTAAAAAGTCCACAAAACCTTCCGACTTTCAAGCATTGCTCAGTCGAGATAATAACAATGATCACTTCATGATAGGCATAAAGTTTACCAAGAAGTAAGATTCTAGACATTTACTTTAATCCATCTGGAATTTTTTTTCTTGGATGCTGTTTGATGTGTGATAGCTGAAATTCTTTATCATAATACTTCTTTCCATTAGTTCATATTTTGCAATATCCTCGGTCTATAATTTTTTCACATGTGGAAAAAGATGTGTTCTTCGAACGTATTGTTTTTCTATTGCTCATTGTTTAGTTAATATTTTTGAAGTCGAGGTTGCATGTGAGATTTATGGAAAGATTTATAGACATTCTTCTAAATCAAAGAGTTAAATATCTTGTATTACTATTTTGCCTGTGTCCTACTTTCTAATTTGACTCTACATTTGTTTCCATTTTTTCTAGGAGTACACGGTTATATAGCGATTTCTATAGTTCAGATATAATCGTTGCTTCTCCCCTTGGTTTGATCACTGTAAGTCTTTATCCTGTATGAACTATGCATTATAAATTTTTTGCACTTGTTTTTATCTCTTTAACTAAGTACGAATCTATTGGAAAGTGTGGAGGGATGCAGCATAGTAAAAAAAAAATCTGTCAATTATAAAATAAGGGTCCTGTGTAGCTTTTAGGTGTTTTACGTTGATTATGCGCTTCCCTCTCTTCCCCCTTTTCTGGTTCAGTTGTCCACAAACAACTTCTACGTATTCCAGTTATGATCTTGTTCTCCAGTTCTCATGACCCTCTGTGTCTTTTTCTATCCACATCGTCTTTCTTAGAAACATTAGTTAGGATGTTGAAGATATGAATGTTTTTAAAGTGCCATAACTATCTTTGGGATGAAACTTGAGAACATCTTCAATGGATTATTGTGTATCAGAAAATTGGGGAGGCTGAAGTTGAAAAGGAAAAAGATGTTGATTATCTTTCTTCTATAGAGGTGAGCATAATTTATTAATTCCAAATACGCATGACTTTTATCATTTTCATTCTTAGTAGCGCAAGTGTGTATCTTGTGTCGATTAATTTAAAGAGTTTGTTTGTCACAGATCTTAATCATGGACCACGCGGATGTCATGATAATGCAGGTGAGTAGATTATTAATGCTTTTAAAGTCTTAATGATCTGTTTATTTCATTGAATCACATTGACACTGACACTGTTATCATTTCTTTCCTATAATATTTGTGTAGAATTGGTCCCATGTGAAGATTGTTGTTGAACATTTGAACCAAATACCGTCTAAGCAGCATGGAAGTGACATTATGCGCATAAGGCCGTGGTATACTTAGTTATATTTTTGGTCAATGTAATTGATTTTTGTTCCTTGGGTGACCTCTTAATAGCATATTTTTCCTGTTGCCTTCAATTATTTTAATCCTTAGGTATCTAGATGGACAAGCACGTTTCTATCGGCAAACAGTAATTTTAGGTTCTCATGTGAACCCAGGTAATGGAATTCGCAACATTGGTTTCAATATTTGGTGGTAGTTTTGCTGCAATAATGGATCACGTATGATAGGGTTAATTTCACCATGGTCACCTAACTTTATACTTTGTGTCACCATGGCCACCCAATTTGATTTTATTTCACCATGACCACTGAACTTTATATTTAGTATCATCATGACTACTCAATTTGATTTTATTTCACCAAAGCCACCCAATTTCATATAACGTTTCACTATGGCCACCCAATTTCATATAACATTTCACCACCATTTTCATTAATTTTAAAAAGAGTAAAACGGTAACCTTACATTATATATATAAAATAAAGTTTAAAAATAAAATAAAATTAAAATTTATTTAAGTAAAAAAACTTAAAACGTTTATTTTAAAATAGTTTTTTATTTTATTTTTTTAAAGAACATTTTTTTAAATAACTTTTTATTTTATTTTTCTAAGTAACTTTTTTTTTTCAATTACGTTTTTATTTTATTTTATTGTTTTAATTAACTTTTTTTAAATAAGTTTTTATTTTATTTTTTTAAAATAAGTTTTTATTTTAAATTTATTTTATATATATAATGCAAAATTATCGTTTTACCCCTTTTAAAATTAATGAAAATAGTAAAAAGAAGTCGAGTAACCGTGGTGAAATATTATATAAAATTGGGTGGCCATAGTGAAATGTTATATGCAATTGAATGACCTTGGTGTAATAAATCAAATTAGGTGGCCATGGTGACACTAAGTATAAAGTTGAGTGGCCATTGTGAAACAAAATCAAAGTGTTGGCCACCAGTGAAATTAACCCTGTATGATAACATAACTAGCCTAACAAAGGAACGGTGAGCTATCACTTAATTTAGTTGCCAATGAGCGTAGCTTATAATCTATAATCTTGCATCTCTCTCTCTCTCTCTCTCTTTTATCTCGTTTATTATTTTTCTCAATCTACCATGCCAACTTAGTTGTAAGTATAGCTGTATTGTCCAAGTTTATCCTGTTCAATTTCTCTTTTGCATTGCCACTGACAATCCCTTTATTTTTGCAGACATCAATACACTGTTCAATCAACAATGCTTTAATTACCAAGGAAAGGTTTGCCATTTTCTTCATGTTGTATTTTATGTCCCCACTGTGTATGTACTATTTGACTGATTCAGTTGCCTCTGTTATCAAAAAATTATCAGAGTCTTAACTGCATGGTTTTTCTCTCTTTAAATTATTTCGGCTCTTTAGACACCAAGTACATACAATATTTAAGCTTTTCCATTCCCACCTCTGGCATGCTTGTCTTCTGCTTTTAATAAGGTTCTGCATAGATACATAAAAGCAGGAAACTATTTTGCCAAAATAAATGATTACTGAGATTTTACATAGTGCAGTTACCGAGATGTTTTCCCTTTCGGTCACTGGTTATTTTTCTGTCGTTTGTTGGACCACAGAAGGTACTTGTGTAAAGATTTGTATTTGCAGGTAAAGTTGGAATGCAGTTATAAAGGTGTTCTTCCGAAAATTCTGCTTCAAGTACGGCAGGTGTGTCCATTCATATAATCCTTATCCTAATAAAGCATTGCAATAACTAGGATTGTGGTCATGAGTATGACTTCTTAAGCTTATTAATTAGAGAAAAGAATTGTATTCATTGCCTACTTTCAACGTTATTTTCTTGTCTTAAGAATATAAAAAGAGAATTCAATATGTTAAAAGACAGATCTTAGTTGAATACTTTCTATCCAATGATTAACATTATCATATTTATATTTGCACATTATTTTGATATTTTAGTATTAAAGTTTCATAAATCGGCCCTTGACAATCAGTCTGCTGGCCAAACTCCTTTACCTTTCGCCTATCTAATCGCAAGGGCATTATGGTGACTAAAAACAAATTATCTAATTATCAGAACTCAAGCGTGTTAGTTCCATGGTTTAATTTTTCACAAATAAAATTTAGGTTTTGGAAATACTTGAGGCATGGAATGAAGTCATTCTTGAAAATCATACAAGTTACTCTAGGTTATTTCTGTGACAAATATAAGTCACAACCACACTAATAACGATACACTACCTCCATGATCCTAAAATATAGAGGCGGAACAAGGCTTCTCCGACCTCCTCCGTAGCCCGTAATGGAGCCCTCTCCCCCAATATCCAAAAACACCCGACCACCACTTACCCAGCCACCCACCACCCAAACTCTGGTCGACGTCGGCGAAGGCGATATGGCATCAACAATAAACCCTAACACTACCGGCCTCACGCCACATATTTACCTCTCACAGGTGGTGGCCCTAGGTGGGAACCCTAGCATCGCCGCTCGTACCGGTGCAGAGGCGAACGACGAGACAACCTGGGCTGCTGCGGGGACATCCGGCGACGGCATCATTGGAGGACGAAATAATGTGGAACGATCTAGGACCCAAACCCTGATTTACCAAAATCCGGCTACCTATCATGCAGACGCGCCTTACCGGCGCTCTAGGCTGACCGTTCCGACACCAGAGGGACTAGTGCGTAGACCACGTGCCTCTCCGGCGGCGGACCTGCCGGCGTGTGTAGCCCACACGCAGCCACTGGAAAATCAGAAAATTCAGTAGCACATTCCCAGAGTCCTCAGTAGGCCTATTTTGTTATCAGATTTGCCGTTTCTACACAATCAAAAGAATAAACGGGTGGATGCATATGGTATGGCATTTAATCGGCGATTTAGAGTTGAGATGAAGGAGTTTGAGTTGTCTGTTAACGAATCAAGCACTGTTAGGATAATAGAGTGGGGCTCGAGGATGTCGACAACAATCTACATGGGGAGGTTTGGTGCA
>CAIGRP010064334.1:0-20889 GCA_903798385.1 Fraxinus cuspidata | reverse complement strand
TTGCATAAAAAAAATTGTTTTTAAAATAATTGAGTTTCTTCATAATGCTAATAATGTATTTAATACTGTTATAGCACTTATTAATAATACCGTTGTAAAACTAAAATTCAAAGTTTTACTTTTGATAATGTAACTATTAATAAACCTGTAGTTGATAAACTATATCGAGCTCTTAATCCATATTTGGATTGTTTTCTATTTCATGTTCGTCGTGTGTGTCGTATATTTAATTTAATTATGTAAGACGAAATGAAATATGCATATTTGTAGAATTAGAGTACGTGATCATATATAATGTTATAGACCTAATAGAAAATAAGTTTTTGAAGAGTTTTGTGCTCAACATTCAATAGAATTCAAAGAATTTATAATCGAAATAGGTCATAGGTCGAACTCAACATACCTATTACTAAAATCTTGTGTAGGATATGGACCACTTGTTACATAATTCTATACTTCTAGACGTAGACATAATTTAGACGATGAATTGCAAGATTATGATTAAGAACTTTCTTTTAAAGTTATTTTTTTTTTTTACAATTTTTTAATGATGCTACGAATGTGTTATAAAGGGTATATTACCCTACTAGTTCTATAGTTCTTGAACATTTTTATAATATTGCATTAACTTTCAATGAATATAAAACTGAACCTGATGTATTAATATTATATATGCGTTAAAAACAAAATTTAGAAAATATTGAGAAGATTTACCTATGATATTTCCTTTAGCATGTGTAATGGACCATATATATAATTTAAAATGTACAAAAATTATTATACAAAAAATTTCAAACGCATTAAATTTTGATACTCCAATTACATATTGTAACTTAGAGATTGCTTTAGCTGAAATGTATAAATTGTATGCACTAAGATTGGGTGTGAATTTTAGACGGATACCCTCCATACCTCCCTCTAGCGCTACTTATGAACCAACACAACAATGATTATTTAATTTATTCAAAGATATTAGGGATGAAATATGTAATGTATATTCTAGTATATCTCATTCCTACAACCAAAGTACATCAAACATAGGTAGAGGTGGAATACCTGCAGAATTAATTAGATATTGTTTCTCATCATATGCTTAAAAATCATAGAACCAGCTGATAAAATGGCAATAGAGTTACTTGATTTTGGAGACATCACGAACATTAATATCCTGTCGTTTCTGACATAACACGTGATCTATTAACACCTTTGATTAGCAATGTAGCATTGAAGTCTACTTTTAGTGCAGGTGGTTGAGTTTTGTTTGAGTTCATACCACAACTCAAAAAAGACATATTAGAAAGTCTAATGTGTATAAAGGATTGGCAAGACACTGGATACTGAATCCAAAATAAATATGTCCAAATTGCATCTGATAATGTAAATGATATTTAAGTTTGTTGTCCACTGTTAATTTCATAATAATATTCATTTTTTTGGAAAAAAAATCTATGCATGTAATAAGTTGTTTGTATATGATTTTAAATCCCTCCAAGCCTGAAGAAGGATTAGGGTTTTAAAATTAAAAAAATAGTGGGATTGTTTGCAAGCTCAACTTGGCCCTTAAGCACGAGCTGAGTACGAGCTCGAATCGTGCTGGACGAGTCGAGCTCGTGGGGGCAAGGGTCGAATTGGCTTGACTTGGTCCATTTCCACCCCTACTTACCCCATGCAAATTTCTCGACTTGACCCTTGAGCATGAGCCGAGCTTGTGTTCAACTCATGCTAGACGAGACGAGCCGAGCACGGGTAAGTAAGGGTCGAATAGACTTGGCTCGATCCATTTCCATCCGTACCTACCCCATTGCAAATATCATTCCTGCCGCAAAACTACAAATATAAAAAGAACTCACTTTCTCTCTACGAAGGTCAAATCTGTTATGAGTGTGTATTTTTTTTTTTTTTTGCGTTGTCTTCTCAGAAAAGAAAAGCCCCTTATATTTGCCATAACATTGATTCGATCAATTTTTTTATACACATATTGAGTGATTCTATGGGTTGCGAAAGGTTGTCATATGGTTGGGGAAAGATTTTACTGCCAAATCTACAAATGAAGCTCATGACGATGACACTGTAGTAGCAATGGTGCTTTTGTTCGTTGTGGCACTGTAGTGGTGCGATACTATAGGGGCGATAGCTGTGGATCTAAAGGTTGCTTGGTGGTGCTGTGGTCCATCGACTGGTAGATTTGGAAGTGTGGGATAAAGTGGTATGTGATAGGGTGGGTAAGGAAGATTTGATGTGGTGGTTTTGGATTTCATGGGAAGGTGGTGGTGGGTTGTGGATTTGAGGTGACGATGATGATTTGGGTAGTACCAGCAATAGTGGAGTCGAGTGGCGTAAGGTGGGTGACATGAAGAGTGATTGTGACTAGTTAAATGAGTAATTTGTGACTAATAAATATTATGTAACCTATTAAAAATGTGATTTGGACTAAATATCTAACTGTAACTGATCGAGTGAATCCCGCAAGTGTACGAGATCATTGAGTTGAGAGTATCGTCCCACAAAGAATAAATTTCAATTCAAGTTTATTAGTTTTATATGAAATTTGAAGTATATAAACAAATGAGATTTTGATTTATAATTATTTTAATTTAATCTAAGAAATATTGGAAAACTAAGGTTTGTATCAAATTAAGGATTATTGCATTGAATTTAGAGTTCGACTATTGCTATTTATTTCAATTCTCAATTGTGTAATTTAATTCATTCATCCATTATTGACAATTGATAAAGCTATTATATTTAACTTTATTTGCCAAGATAAATTAATTATAGTCTAATTATGATCCGAGTTTGTTCTTAGTATGAATTCAAATGATTACAACATATTAAATTTTAAATTATTTATATGATTGCACGTGCAATATTGTTATTTCTAACATCTATAATCCGTGTGTTAATCTTGTGCATTCTTAACTTGTTGTGAATCTCCCAACACTACAACAAGCAAATAATTATCTAATTGATGATCAAACAATTAAATAATGCAATAGGAATGTAAAACTAATCATGAAATGCAAGAAATATTAAATTACTAGTCTTGAATTAAAATAAAAAAATAATAGGGTTTATCTTCATCCAATATAAAAAATAGATTCAGCTTAGCATGATTTTTGTGGTGGACGATGGTTTTTTTGTGCTTTTTGCGGAGATTTGGGTAGTTCGTGATCGTTGCTGGGTGAAGAGGCAACGACGATAGTACAGTGTGGTGGTCATTTTGCACATTTTCAAATGATGTTACATTTGTGGTAATGTGGTGTAGTGGTGGTGGGTTGTGCGGTGGCTGTGACAGTGCAGTGAGGTGGTGGTGCTTTATAGTACGGTGGGGTGGTGGTGTTGGCGAGGTGGTGGTGGTGCTAGCGGCGACGACGATGACAGTGGTGGTGGTGGTGGTGAGGTCGGGCAAAGTTCAGTTGGTGTCGGTGGTGGAGTGCGGTGGGATAAAGAGTGTTTGTAACCAATAAATAATGTGACCTAAAAAAATATAAGATTGCGAATAAATTTGTAATCATGATACATAATTTGTTAAAATGTGATAGATTAATTTCATAATTTGTGGTCGAGAATTTAATAATTTTTTACTATGAAATAAATTATGACATATAAAATTTGTGATTTCTAACCAAAAAATAATATGTAACCTATTAATTAGTTAATTTGTGATTAATAAATTAATTGTGACCTAAAAATTTGTGATTGAAAAATAATGTGTGACCAATTATTTTAATAATTTGTGATCGATAACTAATGTGCGATTTATAAAAAAATGTGATTTGTGATTGTGATCAAGTAAGTAATTGTGACCATAACTTGTATAGTATTATGAACTTATTATATTTAATTATCTATTTTAATTAATAAAAATTAATTATAACCTGTTTTTTGAAGTTTTAAAACACGTTTGTTAATTTTAAATATGTATGGTTCCCCCTCTCTTTTTAATCCAACAATGTTTGAAGCCCAAGCAGATAAGCCAATTTCAGTCCATCAGACCAGAAAGTAACTTGGTCCATACCATTGGAAGATGGCCCAGATTTATATTCATAATCTCACTGTGTAATTGTTGTATTAAGTCCACCCGAAGGATTATTACTATACCACTTCAATTTTATTTTCAATAATTTTTTTGCTACTCTATTAAGTTTATTAACACATTAAGTAGAATATTTAATAAGATCTTTGTCAATAAGATCATTAATAAAATTACATTAGTTTTGGCCAATTGCTTCTAATATAGGTTATTAATATATATCACACCACTTCTACGAAAAAAATAATTTGTTCATAGGTCTACCTAATCATATCTTAACCACTTAAATTACCTTCATTTATTTACCCTCGATTGGTGTCATCTCTAGTTGTTATTGTATATCTTTATTTCTTACCGAATCAATCTTGTTCTTGTATGGTTATACATAAAGTATTTACTTTTATCATATTGTCATTTTAAGTTTTAACAGCTTTCATAACAAAAGAACCATGCTCGACTTGAAGATTCATTTCCTCTCAAGTAATAAGGGATGTTTGATTGCAAGGGTGGAAAATGGGCGGAAAGAAAACGAATTCAAAAAAAAAAAAAATTGCCTAGAACTTATTTTCTAGAGAATTGTTAATTAAGTGTGTTTGATTAGTATAATTTTTCACCCGGAAAATTTTAAAATTTTGGATCTTTTCGTGTTCGTTTTGCTTTGTTTTACATGAAAATTATCCATTAAAGTGATATTCTTTTTTCACAATTGGTTATAAAATTTATTTCCAGTTTCAAAAAGTAAAAAAAAAAAAAAAAATTTCCTAGAAAATCATTTTTTCATCAAAGTTTAATGTTCGTTTGACTTTGTTTTACATGAAAATTGTCCATTAAAGTGAATTTTTTTTTTACAATTGGTCATAAAATTTGTTTCTTAAATAAAAAAAAAAATAATTCTGAAAGGCTAGAATGGTTTTGAAATTTGTTAACATTGCCAAAAAGTAATTAAAAAAAAATTTGCTCGAAAACTATTTTTTCATCAAAGTTTAGTGTTCGTTTAGCTTCATTTTACATGGAAATTGTCCATTAAAGTGAAATTTTTTTAACAATTTTTTATAAAATTTGGTGTCATTGTAAAAAAAAAAAATAGTAAACTGGAAAATGAATTCTCACCAAATTGGTGGGAAATTAAATTCCACAAAATCATTGAATTGGCCTGCATGTGGACAAAAGCAAGAAAATCCATTGCCTAGAAAATCCAGCCAATTAAGCACTCATTTTTTTGACAAAGATATAATTCAATTTCCAATTCCATGGAAAGTTGGACAATCAAACGGGCGATAAAGAGTTTTTGTTTAGTTATCGAATCAAACCATATACTCTGTACAACTTAGAAGAAACAATGTTCTCGTTGCCCCCAGGGCAAATCTCCCAGTGGCAAAGGGGAGGGCGATTAGGGCTCAGCGCGATAGTGTGCAGAGTTCGATTTTGAAAATTGACCATTAAAGTGAAATATTTTTAACAATTTGTTATAAAATTTGGTATCATTGTAAAAAAAAAAAAATAGTAAACTGGAAAATGAATTCTCACCAAATTGGTGGGAGATTAAATTCCACAAAATCATTGAATTGGCCTGCGTGTGGACAAAAGCAAGAAAATCCATTGCCTAGAAAATCCAGCCAATTAAGCACTCATTTTTTTGACAAAGATATAATTCAATTTCCAATTCCATGGAAAGTTGGACAAATCAAACGGGCGATAAAGAGTTTTTGTTTAGTTATCGAATCAAACCATATACTCGTACAACTTAGAAGAAACAATGTTCTCGTTGCCCCTAGGGCAAATCTCCCATTGGCAAAGAGGAGGGCGGTTAGGGCTCAGTACGGTAGTGTGCAGAGTTCGATTCCCCGCAAGGTGGAATTGACTTTGTTGCAAACGGGAGTTACCATAGGGTTAATAGCCCGGCATATCCATAAGCTCTCCACACTGGCTCCTGTGAGGCACATCCTGCGATTTACCTCCTCCACAATGGCCCAGGACAGGATCGGTGGGGGGCCCTCAAGGTTGGGGTTCAACCTTTTTAACAATGTTCTCGTTGATTGCAAATAGCACAGGCCTACCAATAGCACATCACGTGTTAATGAGCCATAAATAGTCTTCGTGAATGGAACATCTAGTCCTGGGATGGGATGGCTGCACGTGAATTTCAAATAAAAAGGCTGTAATTAGCAAAGTACATGAGTATGAATGTACGTACACAAACTTGTCACTCTCTCTATATGGTTTACTGATGGACATATAAATAGGGTGGTACCCATATCGGTTAGACTACGGGTCAGCCTAGCCGGCCGACAAAAAATATGAATTTCAACTATGATCTTGGAAATGGCCTGACTATTTTACCATTCTATGCTTGTCCTATCACACTTACCATATTTTTTTCCATAGGGTTTCGTTTTTCAATTTTGTTACACCTGCATTTTAATTTATAATCTGGTTTACATTCCACCATATAGCACACAATTTTACCATTATTTGTTCAACACTTAAAATAATCAATGATCTCGATTTTAATACCTATTGAAACGTCATCCAAAATATACACAAAAAATGTATAAGTAGATTAATTCTTTATTTTTAATTTAAGGCTTTCCTAACTCGTTTACAGTTAATATTATTTAACTATCAAATTTTATTCAATTTTCAGCTAGAACAACATTAACTTAAGCACTGAAGTCGAATAAACCACCTTTATTTATGCTCTCAGTATTTAGTGCTTGGGCTCGCTAACTAAAGTATATTTTGTTGTTTCGAAAAATATAACGTTAATAGACAACTTAAAGAGATTTTGTTTGGGCTCCATATTAATGAAGTTTTGGAAAAAAAAAAATTTGGAATAATAATTTTTTGAAGAATGTATGGTTAAAAAGTAAGGAAATTTTTTAGATTTACGTGTAATATTATTTTATTGAAAAATGTGTAGTTTAAAAGAATAAAGAGAAAAAATGTATAAAAATCTTAATGAAGCCCAAACATAGGAATTTTTGAGAAATTGCACTATTGGTCATCTATCTATTGCATCAATAGCAAGTTGGTTTTAAAACTATAAAAATAAGGAAATTGATCCCCCCAACCTTTATTAAATTTACACAATCATTTCTCAAAAATGTAAATTGTCCACATTTCAGTTAAATTTTCACATAGTACATATATAACTTTATGAAGTTTTTCTTCTCAACTTGGACTGATGTCTAAAAATTTGAGAAGTCAATAATATTTTCATGAGAGCCACATGACAATTTATTGATGATTTCTACATTTTCATCCTTGCATATTGATTGGATAACCTTAATGAAAGTTTGATAACCAACTTATTATTAGAACAATAGCTAAAAGATTATGATTTGATTAAAAATTAGAGTTTAGATAGAAGAATATACTTCAACAAGGTTTGCAATCGTTGTGACGAATGACATAGACTTATTCGCCCAACTTCCATCCACATTAAAGATGCGAGGGTTCAACTAGCAAGGGCAGTTGATGGGTCATGTTTGTCGACCCAAATCCAACTTGACTCCTGATCTATCGAGAAGGATTCATTAGAGTTCACAATTTTGGCTTGAATTCATTTGCAAAGAAACAAGAAAAATTAGATGAGAATTATAGTGGATAAATATTACACGGATAATCATATTTTGATCCAATTTTATTTTTATTTACACTCATTTAATTTTTATTTTTTGTCTGTAGCATTCCATCACTCCAAATTCACAACGTGAACCACAAATTTTTAGTGCAGGTCCTATTTTCCTCTATCTCTACCGCCTTGAAATAGTGACTTAAAATAGGTGCACTTCAATTAATGCAATTTAATGTTACCTAGAATTCATTTCAACAAGGGCTTTCTCTTTAATTGTGAATCCCCTATTTAATCATTATATTCATTTTCATCCTCTAAAAGACATTACTTTTTCTTGAATATGGACAAACACTCACTTTTCTCCTACACTTTAGACTTTCCAAAACATAAATATATAATTTGTTTTTAAGTTTTGATTAATATTATATGGATTGGACTTGACTTGAGTAGACAATTTAATAGAAAAATAAAAAAATGGTACGAAATTTGATTGGTTATACAAATAAAAAAATTGCTAGAATGATCTCAAAACTGGCCGGTTTTATGAATAAATTTATTTATTTGTTTATTTTGTCCACGTACTCAACCTTAGTTTAACTCTTGATTTTTTTTCTCAAATAAATGCTCGAGCCGATTTTCAAAATATTAGTTGATGAAATCATATATTTACTACCTTATTGACTTGTTTAGATTGAAAGGTACATAACTGAATGACATTAAAGACAAAAAAAAGATTTAAATTTTATCATTATATCGTACGCTAACTTTGCATTGGTGATTTTTGTGATGACTCGACCTCTATATTGAAATCATTAACTCAATATGTATTGTCCGTTTTAAAAGAACATTTGTCCATTTTATCCCCTCATAGCTTTCGGACACGTCGAGAGTTAAATTAATTTCCAGAACCAATTGGACAATAAAAATTCGTGAGAGATATAATGGTAGATGCTTACGATCAGGTCTTTGTGTCAAAATCTTTATATCATATGTTGTGTCCACTTTGGAAGAGTTTAGGTTCATCTTTCCTCTTATGACTTTATATCTATCTTTCAGAATTTGAACTCATGAGCTTCGTCTTATGAGAGATTTAAATTGAATTTTAGTATCAATTAAACAACTTAATCAATTGGTACATGATTCAACTTATATAACGTAATGGTTTGGTTATATAAGGTGGATTGTTAGAAATTTAACTTTATATTTTTATTTATTTTTTATTGTTAAAGCTTCATGGATCAATGATTATTCAATAATTGTTCGATTAATATGGAAGTGGCCAACCAAGTTTGAAAAATCTTGTGTTTAGAAAATAATTGGAAGACATAAAAATATGGACATGAATAATTACCTTGTCTCCAAATGGTTTTGAATTATAATTATATAGTTTACACAAAAAATTATTGACTATTGAATATTTGATACACGTAGTAAGAACTTTTTATGCTTGTTTCTATATATATAAATTATTGATTTCAATTTCTAATTACTTTATCATCCACAAAATGTCGTTCGAGAATATCAAATAACACCAGCAAACGAGACTACAAATCAAAAGGATTGGTGGAGAAATTTTTTTATAAAATTGTGGATGAAAATTTCATTTTCACGTGGCTCCTAAGTGATAAAAGAAAGAAGAAAAATACTTTGATTCTCAAGTCATGACTATAATCATAATGCCTAAAAATTCAGAAACATAATTTATTGGCGAAGTCATAAAATAGTGTCAATAACCATTATTATACAATTAAAAACTATTCACTATCGACGTGGCAAGAGAATCTTAAGGTTCTCTTATCACGTTAGGAGTTGGAAATTTAAATTCCGTTCGCTGAGGACATAAAATCAAATTTGCTATATGAGATGCCTTTGTATGGTGAGAATGTTAATATGGCCCACCAGCATGTCAAGGGTGGACTATTTATTGGTGGCCTAATTTGGATGTTATCTTATTATATTAGTAGTGAGAAATTTTTATCCTACTCATTGAAGGCAGTAGATCAATTTTTGTATGGTGAAAATGCTAATATGACCCACCAGCATTATTGGTGGCCTAATTTGGATGTTCTCTTACCATATCAGTAATGAAAATTTTTTATCTTGCCGATTGAGGACATAGAGATCAAATTCACCATACAAGATACCTTTTTATGGTGAAAATGCTAACATGACCCACCAGCATGTCGGCGAGGGTGGACTATTAATTGGTGGCCTAATCTGGATTTGATAACTGGGGTCCCCCTTGGGGGTCCACTGCATGTGAGGGGTTTAATGGGCTACCACAAAACACAACTTCCATCTGATCCGGTCCACTAGAAATCTTACTATTTCCATTTTATTGCAATTAAAAGACGTTCAAAGATATGCTTAAATATTTTGACGAGTGATTAGGTTTTAATAAAGGATAATTTTTCGAAGCATCTATTGAAATATATAGTTATGTCTCTCAATACATTTTGGAATTCAAGAAAATCGGGGTAAAAAGATTTGACATTTTCTTTAGAAAATTGAATAATTGACTTAGCAATATTGTGTTATCAGAATTAAATGGTCCTGATAGTATTATGTGAACAAATAAAAGTACTTTTATTCGATGTAAGCAAGCGTTTCCTTCTGAGCAATGAAATAAAGATTTCACAAAAAAAAAAAAAAATCTTGCCTTTTTCACTACAAAAAAGACGTGAACATTTAATGAAAATGCTAGGTTATCGAGGATTGACATCAACGGATGCATGTGAGAATTTGTAATGATATCTAAATTAATAAATAATTAGTGACGGTCTTACTTAACTTTTCTAAACAAATATGATGTAGTCGATAACTAACAACAACCTTGTAACATCACGACAGCAATCTTTTAGCCTACATTAATTATACTTGGGTCCAATTTTTTTTTATCTTCTAATAATAATTGATTTGAAGAATGGATCATTTTATAGTCTAATTTTGACCTCAAGATTAGACAGCTCCTGGGATAATATAAACAGATGCCTCCATGCCCTACTAACATTTCAAACTTCAAATTTGGATTTTGGAGAATTGATGAAAAATATTTCCAAAGGTTCATACTTGCAACTAAATTTTCGGGTCCTTCTAGGATCCGCAAACAGAGGGTCGTGGACATATGAGGCAAAGTTTGCATGCTAGTGGCAATACTAAGCCCCTATTTGGTAGATTTTAATCTCAATCAAAGTCAACAACTAATTTTAATCATATATTTTATGAAGTTTGCAATTTTTTATCTACACATTTAATCAATTTTTATCTAAATTGATTTTAATCTCCATCAAATAGGGGCTAAATAATATTACATGAGAAATCTTTACATGCCATGCATGGCTCGACAAGCAATAAACACGAGTCTTGTTCGCTAATTTCGAAAAGTTATTCGTCTAATATCAACTTACTTTGCGACACATGTTTTGACGAATGATATTTTTCTACATCGTTTTCAATAGGAAATAATTGTTCATGAGAGTTATTGAAATGAAGCCCCTTTCCTCTTCACACACTGAATCGTGGAATTGCACACAGTGAATGTACCGAAAGATACGCATCATATTATGACAAAGACAGTAGTGGTGGAATGGAAATTATGGAAAAAGAAAGCTCATAGACTATGAACGAATAGTTGAATTACTAAAAATTATGGAAAAATTAAAAATTTTGGCTGTTGCCCAACAGGTTTTGAAAGGGAAATTCTTGGACCTTTTAGATGAAAGATTAATTTTTGTGGTCTCGCTTGGTACAGATGAGGCTCATTACATGTACTATTGTGCAAGGCCTGACCCTCATTAAATGCGAGCGCGGTTAAGGCATCTTCAACCCTCACACCCCACCATATTTCATCATTTTGCACCGAAAACTTGGGTTCAAACACTGTCCAACCCAACATATTTTGGTGCAAAGAAAAAAGTTCAATTATGCTTTTTCTTTTCTTAATTGAACAATTATTTTTTCCCCTTTGTATCCCTTTTTGTTATACAACAAATTTTAATTCTTAATTTAATTTAATTTAATTTAATTCAATTCAATTATTATTACTACTAAGTGCATTTGTAATAAATTTTTATCATGTAGTCAATAATAATTAAGGAATAAATTAAAATAAAAGTACTCAAAAACGTGATTTTTATGTACCATATTGGATGGAAGCCCCAACTCCAAAAGAGGGTTGAAGACAAAAATCACCGCTTTAAAATTTTTTTTGCTTGTTATAGACAAATAAAAAATAACGATGCTCGCATTGCACTTCGAAATGCGTAAATTGATAATTGTGGGATGAATATACTAATTTTGAGAATTAAATGTCAACAATAATTTTACTTCGTAATATCATAATATCGAAATCGAAATATATTACACTGTTTTTTAATATAATGATTTAATATTTTCTTAGTTGTGGTATTTGTATTAATTATAATACCTTTTTTCGAAATTTATTAATGAATTCAATATTTTCGTTAACTAAACATAATTATTTATTTAGTAATTTATGTAGTAAAGAAATAAATAAATTTTCAGATAAATGAATTGTTAAGAATGGAAAAATGAAAAAAAAAATGATTAAACACTGTTCNATATAAGATGTTAGTAATTTTGAGATAAATGAAATGTTAAGAATTACAAAAGTGAAGAAAACGATATAACACTGTTCATTTGGTGCAATTTCGGGCATATTGGATTGGAGATTGTTTTAGAATGGTGCAAAACTTGACTCAAAATTTGGTGCATGCATTGGAGATGCCATAACTTGTTGGAAAGGCTACATAAACATAAGAACCCTTCTTTAAGGATGACATGGGACAGAATGGGAATTAAAATATCTCTACGTCATGATATATTTTTCTAATATTTATATTTTGTTTTTCACATTATAAAAAAATTAAAACGGGAATTATGTTTTCTATACTTGATTTATCGAGGTTATAGGGCAGGGAAAAGTAGGGCTAACGAGTCGGCGGAATTGTGCCTTCCTTGCCCTAGTTTGGACAAGTAATTCATCCAATATCAATTAATTTTGCTAGAAATTTTTTTCGAAGAGCCGCCTTATAGTTGTTAAACACGCAAATGAATACCAAGGAGATAAACATAAACAACTGTTTTTCAATGCACACACTCTAACCAGTGGAATTACACACAGTGGATGTGCCAAAACTCAAAAGATCAATTGTTACTTCACATCATTGATCGTCTTATTATAAAGACAGCAATGATGGAATGGAAATTATTGAAAAAGAAAGCCCATAGAGTATAAACAAATAATTGGAATTACAAACAGTGGACAGTACCAATTTTGTCCTCTTTACATTAACTTCTCTCAGCAATATTATCTAATAATATCGACAAGGCCAATAATGACGCACACCATTGTGTATGTGGGTGATTTTTTTTTTTTTTTTTCCATCTTATAACCATATGTAGAATCCGCGAGGGTGTCACAATCTCAGGCTCTCAGCAGTCTAATTTTCTTCTCAAAGCTTTTTTTCCTTACATTACAATAGTGCGGCGTGCGGGCATGGACTTGTGAAACAGAAGGAGCCAAACTGTCTTTCAAGGAGTTCGATATAGACTTTGCCGAGTGGCTTGCCACTCGAATATATTTTTAGTGCCATTTGTTTTTTGGTTCATCTTTTTAAAAAGAAATTCAAAGAGGCCGGCATTAGTTTGTTAGCAAGGATCGCAGACTTGAAGAGTTTGATTTAATCGAGCCTGTCAAAATCATGCCAAGAAACTAGTTTAAGCTACCCTAATTCTAGATTATCGACATAACTTTGCACATCTAGACATGAAGGAACAATCACTTAGCCCCTGTTTGACTACTATTAAAACAATTCTTTTCTTCTCAAATATATTTTTCAACCACAAATTCACACCACAAAATGATCTATAAGTAAACTCAAAATTTTTTCTTACATTTTACTACAATTTTTTCAAAAAATCACTATTTGAAAACTCATTTTTCCATTTTAACGGTTGTCAAACAAGGACTTAGTTAAATTATCAAGTTTTATTTCAACTCCATTATCCTATAAATCTAATTGTTTTTTTTCGAGACTGAAAATTAATTGTAACAATTCAATAGATGACTTGTAAAGATAGATGTAGATGAACAACTGACCCCTAGTTTAATCTAATTCTTTTAGAGCATTTTCAAGAGAATCTTTATTCATAAAGAAAATTTATGCATTATAAAGAGCATCTTTAAATTTAGTAAATTAATTTTTTTATGCACTCTAACAATACTCTTTATTTCGACTTTTCATTTTGTTTTTCTCAAGAAATATTTATTGATTTCACCTCATATTTTATTTAACATAATTTTTTATATTTCAATGACTAATCAATTTAAATGTAGTTTATATGGTTTAAGAAGTATAGTATTTAAATCTTTATTTTTTAAATACAATCATTATACATTAAAAATAGATAATGAGCTTGAGTATCTAAATATGAAGAGTAAACTCACTGTATATTTTAAAAAGTTAAAATAAAGAGTCTCTTAAAACTTATTTTAAATATTAAAATAGAGTAATTTGTATTTAAAAGATATCTTGGAGATGCTCTCATACACTTGTTTAAGCCCCATCTTTTCATCAAAATCCATATTGAACAGTGATTTGACCTCATTACAATTACGCATTCTTCAATAAAATAATAGTATACGCAAACTCAAAATTTTTCCTAATTTTTTAACTACACATTCTTTATCATAAAACTATTGCAAAAAACATTTTTTCCAAAAAAAAAAAGGTCACAATTTTTAACCATATATTTCTTTAACTTTTAAATCTATTAAAAATTTGATTTTAATCCTTAGTTAATAGGGCTATGTAATGTATGGAAAACATGGTATATGTACAATCAGAATTTTGACGACAATCATGAGTTAGTAATAATCTACACAATCCATTTAAAAAATAATTTTTTAAATCAATAGCACAAATCTTGACAACAAATAAATTGTTAACAAAAATTATACAAATAGCTTTCTGCATTTTTTGAAATATTTAACCTTTTTATTGGTCAGAACATCCTTTCAACTGAACAAGTCTTACACTTACACCGTAAATAAAAAAATAAAAATAAATATTAAAAAGTTGAATTAATTTGAATCTGTTTGTTTGAAAAATTGACTCATTTTATTTTGGGAATTAAATTAATGAAAAGATAATAATCGACTACATGACTTACCAATCTACTGAAGATATTTTTCATATTCTCAATATGACATGAAGTATGTATATTTCATAAATTTATATTCTGCCGGATAACCTCACTATACTTGTTGTTTTTGGGACCATGTCATTTTCCACCATCTGCCATGATCTTTCAACCAAAACCAATATGACTTCTAGTTGTTAATTAAAGGTTGGAGTGCCCCCGACGAAGGGCGAATGCAGACTCCAAAGGTTTATACAATACCACCACTTGAAATCCTCTTCCCACTAGAGATACTGGGTTGAAAAAGGCTCTGAAAGATATGTGGGGGCATATCCTCGCCAAGAGTGACCTCCTTCTAGATAAGAAAGGCCACCGCAAATTGGCTCCATGCGTTTGGAAAAAGTTGGGTGGGGGCTAAGTTGTATTCCCTAAGTATATAAAGAATGGGTGCAAGGAAACTTCATTTTGACACAAAGAATCGCCTCATTAACGCGACACACCCCAACCTAAGAAACTAGGCATGTTTGTCAAGGGTCAGAACAAACATTTCTATAGTATCTGGGATCCTAAAATGCTCCCTAAAATACACCAGTTCACTCTCTTTAACATCAGTCCGCCCCCAAAGAGTCCCCCCCACCTAATGCTATAGTTTATTAGACTCCCCTGCATCATGTAGGCATTATGAGGACCCTCAACTGGCTCCATAATCTCCTCAATAGGAATTACTGGTGGTATACTAGCCTCGACACAAATCATTGCCATGTTAGCATCGCAGAAGATCCCACTTTGGATGGATTTCTAGAAGATGGGTCCATCTAACAGTTTATACAAATAGACTAAAGAGTAATAATCGAAGTATATGATGAGTTTGGGTGGAAAACTTCTTACTAATGAGTCATAAAAGTTTATTGAAACTCTGGGATCGAGTTGCTCACCAAATGATGAACAAACATAATGTTCACCGGAATACGGATGAAAATGATTGGAAAATGCAGAAAAATATTTTTTGCCTTAAGAAATTTTTAGATTTTGCAAAGTTGAAAAAACAAAAAGTACGCCTAATGCCTGCTTTTATAGGCAAACAAGATAAACTGCAATCATCAGATCTAATTACTTCAATCTAAAACGTCCACCTGTCATTCTTATCTGAAATGTAGAAGGGAAAAATGGGCCTATTAAAATTCAAATCAAGGGTACAGATTAGCTTGTGCGTAACACGCAAGCGTATAATTCGTCACATCTAACGATTATTGCAGAAAAGTCGTCATTGCACATTTAATGCACCCACAATACATGTATGAAAAACATGCAACTGCCTTGATGCTATATATTGATATAGGTAAAATGTTTCAAATCATTATGGCACACATCCCATCAAGGTCTAATCAATGCCTTGCCTTTGCTTAGCCTTATCATAGGGTTCAACTTCGTCAATAGGCTCGCCCTCAACTTAGCCTAAGTGAATTTTAGCATTATCACATGCTTTAACTACTTCAATAGCCTCGCCCTCTACTCAAGGGCATCACCTAAGTAAATTTCAGCATGATCACATGCTTCAACCACTTCAACAGGCTCGCCCTCAACTCAAGGACATCGCCTGAGTAAATATCAACCTTACAAGCTTCAACCACTTTAATAGTCTCGTCCTCAACTCAAGGGCATCGCCTAAGTGAATTTTAGTCTTCTCACAAGCTTCAACCACTTCAACAGGCTCACCTTCAACTCAAGGGTATCACCTAAGTAAATTTCAGCCTTATCACATGCTTAAACCACTTCAATAGACTTTCTCTCAACTCAAGGGCATTGCCCTTAATTAGGTTTGCGTACTACCATAGAGACTCCACACGTAACTCAAAAGTCCAATTTGACTTAAAGGACTATTATGCTACGTTCCTTTGCAAGTTGAGACAATTTGAGAAATACAAGGTCATATAAAATAGCCTATACCTAAGCGCGAAAAGTGAAGAAATCAACATACCTCAGCTCCAAAGTCCACGAATTATATTATTATTCGTACATGAACTTGAGTGACTATTGTTATGCCTCTTCCAACTAGGCTCCAAGCTCATCCATATTATATGAAGCGAACCTGGGCCTGTACTCCATGTTATCCTACTTATCTAGCATTTTGTCTGAACTCACATGTATAGACATTTTCCCTATGAAGAGGCCAAACTCATATAACAATCGAGCTCGTATAAAAGGCCAAACCCTCATAAATGAGATGAGACAATATGGGGCTCTATAGAAGCTCTTTTATGCAATCTTCAATGAGGGATTGATGTGATAATTCACTGCAACCGTTACCACACCAAGCCAAACAGGTCAAGTCTAGGCCCAATGTGTCAGGTTTAGCGCAACAAAATGGTATTAATATTAAATGCATATGATTGATTGATGCCTATAATAAGAGGCATCAGCCGTCCAAATGAGGCCACGTGTCCCTTCATCCAATTATTCCTATTCATCATCTTCTACCATAAAAGCTCACATAATGTGTCATTTAAAAGGTAATGCAAGTTTATACTCTTTAAACTATAACTTTGCACTTTCTTTTAACTCTCTAAGAATAACCAACGTCAATCCCCTTTTTACATAGGAGACTCGCGTCTAAAGTACCTCACACACTCAAAACACATATAATATCAACGAATTTGAACGTTGAAGTGCGTGCAACCAACTCCACCACCATCAAGGAAGGCCATTGTGCTAACGGTTTGTCCCAGTGAGCTGAAACTTACTTACGTGGATGCGAGTGGCCTTGGGATTTGTTGGTAACGTTGGAGGTACAAAAATCGAGGTTAACATCGATGTTTAGAATGAAAGAAACATGAATATAACTATTTTTTTCAATTTACCATAATTCAACACAATATTGTATTGTTTTATGGCCCACATATTTGAAAATTGGAATTCTGAAATTAAAAGGCGAGTATATAATTAAATATTTGACCAGGCATTCACGAATTAAAAGATAAATTAAACAAGATTACTTATTCTCATTTATTAAAATTTAAGTTAAGCAAAATTACATATTTTCTTGAATTTGCTTAGGCTCTGAACATGCAATGAGCTTCGACGAAGTATGATGCACCAGGATAGATATAGAAAAAGAAAAATTTCCCAAAAAATGTAAAATCAATTTTCTGATCGTGTATCTTGTTCTTAGCCTATTTTGGGGATGTCAAACTAGAAGAGCCACTCGTTATCTTGTCCCACCAGCGAGGTAGCTGTGGTTCACTCCCAAGGTAAAAAAAAAAAAACCAATTTTCAATGAAATATTAATAAAAAAAATAAAAAATGTGCCACTCGCGCTAGCCCCAAAATTTTGAAATGAGTTAACTCGTGCTCGACTTGTCCGTAAGTGACATGAGATAGCTCGTGGGGTGGGACTAGTCGAGTCCAAGATTTGGTGACACATTAACATCCCTAGTATATCCTAACTTTCTCTATCATGATTTCTAAATTATAGATGGTCACGTGCATTGAAGAGTTGATAAGTTGATAGATAATTAGTTAACCTTTGGGATCTTTGGGTAGATTTAATGAATTATAACATAAAGATTTCAAGTTCGACTTACAAAAACTCATAACCAAAACTTCAAAAATTATTTTTCCATTCGGTCATGTTTAGATTAGAGGTGAAAGTCTTGGCTTGGTGAGAAGTTTTGTTGATCTGATTTCTATCGTCAACAAATTGACGTCATCTGTGGAAAACTTGAACATAGTAGACCATAAATTTACAATCTAGCTGAGAAATATATGAGATATAAGGAAATGAAACAAACAAAAAAAGTCAAGTAGTAGTTGGAAAGTCAAAGAATTAGAATCAGAAGATTAGCGGTGTTCAAACTAATGCACGAGTAAATTAGACAGTGGAGACCATCCGAAAAATGATCGAAGATCTAAAATTACTAATGACGGAATGCGCTGCTCTGTATACAAAGAAAAAATCCTGGAAAGTAAGCACATGAGAAAAGGTAAGCTTGCAGGTAATATGCGATTCATGACCTCTTTATACCTATCAATCCTAGTATTGAAATTTTTGGAAATGAAGACGAAGTAGTCCTGATTCAGGCAGTAATGCAGTGAATGCTTTCACTGAATACTCCTAGATAATAAAAGTACAAAAAATGTACTATACGATGAAGCGTTCGGCTGAATACAAAAAACTAATCCTTGAATAACTTTCCTTAAAACAAACGAGAATAGTTATCTCCCTTCATGAGTTGCATGTGAAGCATTCCATGAATAACTGAGAAATGTCTTTAAAGTACAATCAAGGAATCTTGCTAAAAAACTATAAAATCAACAGAAAATGAGGCCTAATATCTCTAAAGGATATTGTTACCATAGTTGACGCGAGTAATCCTGGGAATAAAATAGACATTGATGACTCTATTGACCCTCACATATTGAGTGCACATAAAAAACAACAGCGGTCAAAGAGCTGGAAAAAAGTTTTTCCTTAGTTTAGAAGATACGACCAAAGCAATAAAATTGACATGGAGTTAAGCGAATTGAAATGCTTTCTAAAAAACTTCCTAGCCTCGAACTTAGATATATGCGCCTCGAAACATACGGACATGATAGTGATCAATCCTATAGTTGCCTATCACACCTTGAAACTCGATCCTAAGGTCAAGCTTAAGATATAAGTACGAGACACTAAAAAGTGAGGTGAATAAGTTATTATAAAATGTTCATCTATGAAGCTCGTTACCTAGTTTGGGTTTACAATTCAGTACTAGTACCAAAGAGCAACGAAAAATGGAAACTTAAGGTCAAGCTTAAGATATAAGTACGAGATACTAAAAAGTAGTGAATAAGCTATTATAAAATGTTCATCTATGAAGCTTGTTACCTCGTTTGGGTTTACAATTCAGTCCTAGTACCAAAGAGCAACGAAAAATGGAAACTTATTGAGATTTTACGGACTTGAATAAAGCTTGTCCTAAAGACAACTTTCCATTCCTCAGAATTGATCAGTTAGTGGATGCAACTGTGGGACACAAGATGTTAAGCTTCATGATGCATATTCGAGATATAATCAATTCTCTATGGATGGGTTTGATGAGGAACATGGCATATTCATGACAGATCAAGGACTATAGGGCTACAAAGTAATGCCGTTTGGGCTAAAAAATGTGGAGACTACGTACCAAAAGCTAGTGAAAAACAATGTTCGCAAACCAAATAGGAAAAACAATGGAAGTATACATTGACGATATGCTTATAAAAATGCAGTTTCCATCTAAGCTGAAAGAGGTACAAAGCCTAATGGGAAGGGCCGCCACAACGAATAGATTTGTATCTCGAGTGATAGACAAATGTTTTCCTCGCTTCCAAGAGCTGAAAGAAGGAAAGAATTTTGAATGGAACAAGGAATGCGAACAAGCATTCCCAACTCTAAAAGATCACTGGGGGAAACCACCACTCTTAGCTAAACATGTAAATGGGGAAAAACAACCACTATATCTAGTAGTATCTAAGGTGATTAAAGGCCAACAAAGAGCAAAGACAAGATATGTGGTACAATTGAAACAAATACTATATTGAACCAGAAATTCAATAATGGAATATATTATTGTTTGGCATGACAACTTAGACTATCACTGTATTAATAATAATACGAAATTGAGAACTTAATGGACATTCAATGAAAAATCAAAAGATTTTTCAATCTAATGAATTCTATATGATGCTTTTTCTCTTTATTGAAAATTGATCATAACCATCACTAGCTAAATAGGGACTGGATTCTCTATATTTTTGAAAATTAATTAAGGTGATATATGGGCCTTGTTATCCTCCATGTTGACCATCTACATATTATTTGTATTTAATAGATAAGATACATTTATTAGATTATTGCATGGTATTCACAACTTGAAATTTGCAACATTACCGTTCAACTTTGAAATTATGAGCGTAATTTTTAGATTATGCAATCAAAACAGTGTGTCTTGTTTATTTTAGTGAGCTTAAATATAAACATTTTAATAATTGTTAGTTAGGATATCGATATATGTTTTAAAACTATTGTTGTTAAATGACCCTAATCAATTTCTTAATCATTACTATTAAGAATAAAATACTTCTCATTTCTATTTAG
>CAIGRP010064331.1:0-53123 GCA_903798385.1 Fraxinus cuspidata | reverse complement strand
ACCCAGGAATCACATATTCATGTTCGCCTTCCTGTGCTTGTAGTTCAACCTCTCTCAACCTCCAGCAACCTCTGAAGTTCAATTGAGAAAGTACCTTCCTAAGGATGTTTAGGAAGTAGGAGTTTTAGATTCTTCAATTTGATGTTTTCCCAAATAGGTGGTTATATGATCTCAAGAATAAAGGATGAATCACATTGAAAGAATATATTTTTGGATCTTTAAAGAATAAGATGAGGCAATGAACATAACAAAAACCACCTCGGAATTTCGTCCAATGTCTTGGATATTTATATGAAAGAGTAATTGGGTTGAATGGGCCGAAAAACTGTTTAAAAACGCAAATTAGGGTTTTCCATATAAACCTGTCGCTCGAGCGAAACTTCAGCGACAGGCCAGCGACGACCTCTCGCTCGAGCGAAAGCCAGGCGACATACGAGCGACGGGAATTCTGTTTTTGTGGCTCGAGCAGTATCCAGTCGATAGGCTAGCGAAAATGCGGCGCCGTGTTTTCTTCTTTTTATGCTCGAACTCTAGACCTCATAACCTAATTTATACAAATTGCACCCTAGGTCCTTAACTTTTACAACACGTTACAAACTAGTCATTTTGTCCACAGAATCGCCACAACTAAAAACCTAACACATCCTACTCCATCTCACTCATCTACCGTCACCATGGTCATCATCACCTTCTCAAATCTATAATCACCTCCATCACACCAGCACCATCACTAGTGCCAACACCACCACCTCCACCTCCAACACACCACCATCACCCCATTATGAATACACACACAACTAAAGACGCAACACCACCTATACCAACCACCTCCTCCTCAAAATCACCATACCTCCATCATAATCACCACCAACACAACACTACCTCATCACCTCCTCATCCAAATTACACCTCATGTACAACCATCGACAATCACTAGATCTGTAGCCATATGATGATTGCCATCTCGAATCCTTAACTCGCCACCACTGTCACCACCAACCTCTATTTTGCTTTCTACACTTCATTTCCATTAACCACTAACACAACGTCGACTTTGACGATGAATGGTATAACGATAAAAGGAAGTAGAGTTGTGGTAAGGAGGCATAGGATATCGATACGACCTTAGTTGCATCTAGATTTGGAGAAGGCGTTGAAGACTTATCGAATAATCGAGAGGTTTCAAAGAGAACAAAGGCTTCAGCAAGGAGTGAAGAGTCGTAGGACCGTGATTGCAATCAAGCTGATGTACGTTATAACCTTCCAACATTGGTTTTCGATAGTAGTGACAGTGGGCGGAGTTGAAACATATGTGTAACTGGATAGATCTAGGTATGGCCGCGACAGTGGTTGATTGCAGATCTAGAGAGAAGGTGGTCGTGGCGATGCCGAAAAGGAAGGTGATAGTCGACGTTCATGGGGTATGCGTCGTGGAAGTGGCCGATCATTGTGAACTTTTTGGAGTTGAAAATGTTTACCGTTAGTATGGTATGGAATGGGGGTGGTGTGGTGCGGGATGAATAGGGGTGGAGTACATCCGATTCTTGAGAAAATAATTTTATGTTCGATATCGAAATGAAAACAAAGGTGAGTGTAATTTTCTCTCCGTATCTTGACTCAACCTCCTCCACACCTAATCAAATCTTATCCACAAAATAAACAAACGTGACATTAGTGTATTAGTTACATTTTTATTAATCTTTACTCCAGGAAAAAAAAATACAATTCATGCCCATAAAAGGGGAAAAAGAAACAATTATACTTATATAACGAGTGACATTTCTCATTATTGATTCCGTTCGCCGACAGTTCAATTCTTGTCCGAAATGTTAAACCACAATGGATGGCGTTTGTCATGTATTGAATTATTATGCTAGAGTCGTGAAATATAAGGGTGGACATAAATTTCTTTTAAAAAAGTTGTTATACAATGTTTGTTTTTTTTTTTTAAAAAACAAGTGATATAAGTAATATCTAGAAAAAATCACTTTTAACGACGAAAATTTTATCATAATAAGTCATTATTTGCTTGTTCTGTCGATAAAAGATTGGCGGAAGACTTTACAAAACAGAAGTTTAACCATTATCCCCATCTCCCTCTCTTCTAGCTAAGCTTTAAGATTCTAAATTCATATTTTACTATTTTTAACTTTTATTGATACAAATACTAAATCCTATAATATTTTCAATAAGTATATTTACATATATACACAAAAATTTAGATATACGCAACATAATAAATAAATTATACTATAAATTAAAACTATATCTGCTTTAGAATAATATTCTATCGATCGTAAATCTAAAATCTGTACACATATAGTTACTCTCCTTTAATCGAATTTGATCTCCTAAACACTCATTACTCCTCCTATAATATCAAATAGGAATACCGGATCTCTTAATCGTGGGATAAGTTGAGGATGATAGAAGATAAGAAGTAGAAAGAGCGAAAAATAAAATGCTTTCATCCATAGTATAAAGGAATTGTTAAACAACTTGTCTCGATTTGAAATTCTTCTTGGTGAAAAAATATAATATTAATTAGATAATTTACAATGTCTCATTTTACTAGTTTGCTACGACACCATAATGTTCCTAACAATCCAGTCGTTCTGATGAACCTTCCATTATTATTGCTAAAAATAATTAAGTTGCCCCAGTGAAATAGTTCAAGAAAGAGAATGCATAATTAATACAAAAATAACAATATTGTATTATCAAGATAACTATAAAATATGAAAATGAGTATATTAAAACCCTATTTGATTTAGTTTAAAAAAAATGATAAAACATTAATCTAAAATTAATAATTAATTCTAACCATATATTTTATGGTACCCACAAAGTTTATCAACTTTTCAATTAAATATTTAATTATTTTTTTATTAAAATTTACTTAAGATTTGATTTTTAGCAAACTTTAATATGTAGCCAAACATGCCATTATGATGTACTTAACCATAAACCCACGGCGATTATATAATTTATATGTAATACTTCTGCTTTTGGTAAAGATTTGGAGAAGTATATAAATTTTTTTTTACCCAATTGATTAATTTTTTATTATAATCTGGTGGGTTGACACAGCAGATCTCTACAAGTAAAGAAAGAAAACATAATTTAATTACACGCAAATCAGAATCCAAAGTCTTTACGTAGGCCATTAGCCATCCATCTTAGTGGTACCCATGTCACTCAATGTAATAGAATACACAGAAAGCAGCGTGAAAATACACACAGATAGATACTGTATGAGAGAGACAGTATAGTCTGTCGTCTCTCTCCTCCCCCATCTCTGTCCACCGAATAGATTTCCTCTTGGGAATCAGTAAAACCCACCTCTCCTTTTGTAACATACCCCAATAATATTTTCTCCTTTTCTTAAAAGCACCGCATAAATTTTTGTGAGCAGCTACAAGTATATTTTGAATTTGTTTCTGTGAATACAATTGCAGAACATTAGATCTCTTAATGCTTCAGGTAATTTCTCGTTAAAGTTTTGATATTTTGCTCTTTCTGAACTCATTTCTTGAAAAATATGCGTGTGAAGTTCTTTAGAGTTAGCTGTATTGACCTATTGTATGTTCATGCCTTTTGCATTTGTGTAAAAATTAAAATGTAAGGCATTTTTTTCCGTGGTTAAACAATATGAAAAAATGTGTGTGTGTGTGTGTGTTTTTTTTTTTTTTAAATCGTATTAATTTCTTATTTTTCGATAAATCATCTTGCTTGAGTTTTGCAATTCATCTACTAATAATAGGTGGATGCATAACAGAAAGAACCTGGCTTTGTGCTACTTTGACCCAATGAGCAGGAGCTTCTTATGTTTAAATACAAAAATGAGTAAAAATAAAAGAAAATGCAAGATCAACTTCATTTCAGCACAGATTTCTTGCTGTGTACTTATTTTAATATTCTGTCATTATCTTCTGGACATGAATTTGAAAAAGAAATGGGTTTTTAGATAACAGTTTGTCTTCCTAGATGAAGCTGAAATTGGCAAAAGAAGTTAATAAATCCTTTTTATTTATAGGATTTGTTGATTTAATAATGTAGAGACCAACTTAAATTTGGGCTGAAATTTATATGTATGTTGTGTATGGATGTTGGTATATTGGATGGGAGCTGACGAATCTTCCTATGAGAAGGAATTTGGATTCACATTTTAAAACCCTATTTTTATTCATTCCAATTTCTGAAATCGAATTTGCAGTTTGGAAAGTTGATTTTTTATTGCAGATTTTGTTGTTAGATACTCGGATAAAATAGGTTTCTGGCTTGTAAATATTTTGATGTAAACTTAACTGGGTAATAATGGTATGCAAAAATTGTATCCATCTTCTCAAATTATATATATGCATTGTTTTGTAATGTAAGACTAGCTACTTTTGGCTAGTGTGATTATCACGTCGTGTGGATTATATGATATTCACTCCTACTTTCCTTATATATTTGCTAGAAGACAATTTAGGAGGTCGTCGGCTCATGTTACTAGAAATTGGTTATTGTTGCAGGTACAGGTTTTGTTGATCAGATGACATGAATAAGATAAAAAAAGATGAGTGCAAGTAAAAAGTGCAAAATTTTGGAGTACTTGTAATGTTGGAAGGCCTAATGCTATATCAGTAAATAATATAAGATCAAAAGGCTTTCCGAGCCTAAATCTGTGTGATTCATTGCTAGCTAGCAGGTCCAAGTGATGGGTTCTTATTCTCGTAATTATGAAATTGTGGAAGCAAAAGATGAGTCAAATACAATGCTACACCATCAAAAAATTCGTCAAGTAACAGTGCAAGATGCGGAGCGGAAGCCTCCAATCCTGAAAAAAGGATCTAATAAAACTCTGGAAGATGATATCAACAAGCTCTTTGAGGCAATTGATCTAAGAACGTGCAAGAGTCTGGATCTCTCCGACTCACGAAGAAATTCCTCTAAGAAACCAATGAAGGCCGCTGGGTCTCACTCACCCGGAATTGGATTTTCGGAGCCCGTGTCTTTGAAGCAGGCACTTAGGGGACTGTGCATTTCTCAAGCAGCAGAAATGGCTGCCATGAGACGCTCATCAATGCCACCGGCATCACCTAGGGTCTCAGAAGCTAGTAAAATTACAAATTTGTACAGGTCTGTTGTAGTTGAGCCAGGGGAATCTGATTTTCCTCGTTTGGGAAGTGGAGTTTCGGCAGTGAAATCAGCAAATCAAAGTGCCCATTCTTCTCCTCATCTTGGTGTTAAACCAATATTTAAGAGTGCAGGACCTACTTCTGGTGAATCTGATCAGCCCTTGACTGAATATAAGGGAGATGGTATCGGAATATCCCCGGTGCTAGAGGAAAGCAGTGCGTGTTCTTCAGAGAAGCTACCTCGATACATTCAAGAGCCTAAGATGAAGTCAGCAAACAAAAGTGACAATTCTTCTCCTCGTTTTGGTACCAAGCCAATCATTAAGAGTTTAGAATCTAATTCTGGTGAATCTGGTCATCCCCTGGCAGAATGTTTGGGGGATAGTGTTGGAAGATACCTTGTGCAAGAAGAAAGCACTGCATGTGGTTCTAAGAAAATGCCTCAATATCAAGAGCCAGTGGTGAAGTCAGTAAACCGAAGTGCTCACGCGTCTCCTCATTTTGCCGTTGAATCTTCTTGCAGGCATAATGATAGTGCACCGATATCGACAGAAGTTGAAATCCAAGAAATGGAAGCGGGACCCTGTCAGGAGGAAATCAACATGTCAATCCCTTCTCTGCCTTATTGTAATGCTGATTATAATGTCCCAAAGAGAGACAAGAACTTTACCGGATCAAACAAGGTTGTGAGGGATCCAACTAAATATACTTCTGCCTCCATTAAAGTAGCAAATAAAGCAGCGCCTAAGCTCCGGAGGAAAGGAAGGTTGCAGACTTTACCATCGTCAAGGACAGTGAAAAGCAGTAGGGATGTCAAGTCAACAAGAACCACTTCTTGTCCAGTCAAACCAGCTGTCCGCAACAAGAATCTTACTGTAAAGAAATCAAAGAAGGTATCAGTGTCAACAGCTGGCAATTCTTCTGCATCATATGAAGTGAGCAGTGCTTTGGATCACAATTCTGGCCCATCGATCTGTCAGAGGTGTCAGTGTTCTTTGAAGGACACAAAAAATGAGTCTCATACGGGCAACCCAGTAACTACCGTTGCTGAAGTGAGTACAAGTAGTAGGAAGTATGATGCAATCAAATCGGACTTCATTCCAAATGGCTGTAAAGTTGGTATCACTCCCTTGGTGAGAACTAACATGACCTCAAAATATAAAGAGAAAGGAGAACTTTCCCAAAGCTCAAAGAGCAGTATCTGTGATTTTAGTAGTAGCACTACTAGTCTCAGTGAAGACAGCAATCTAAGTGGGTTGAGTTGTGGCAATAGACCGCATATGTCGAAGAATTTGAGGTGGGAAGCGATCAACAATATAAGAAAACAGTACGGATTCCTAGGATTGAATCACTTTAATTTATTAAAAAAGCTTGGTTCTGGGGATATTGGAACAGTTTATCTTGCTGAACTGATAGGAACGAACTGCTTATTTGCAATAAAGGTTATGGATAACGAGTTCTTGGCAAGAAGGAAGAAAATGCCTAGAGCCCAAACTGAGAGAGAAATTCTGAGAATGCTGGATCATCCATTTCTCCCGACTCTGTATGCCCAGTTTACTTCTGACAATTTGTCATGTTTAGTTATGGAGTTCTGTCCAGGTGGAGATCTACATGTCCTCCGACAGAAGCAGCCTTGCCGATATTTTCCTGAACAAGCAGCAAGGTATGAAATTTAATCTCCGCTTTTCGCATCTTGCTTATTTGCAACAGGAAAAATAATGAACAACAATAGTAATGAGGATTGTAACTTATGCTACAAGTTTTATCTGTTAGTTCTATGCTTGACTAATGAAATTTTAATGTGCAATATTGTAGAACTGGTGATCAGTGCCTTAAATTTCAAAAGAAACCAATTCTTTATTTCATTTTAGTTAAGAGTGCTGAGTGTTTGCCTTTTTATTTACCGTAAATGGTGCAATTACATTTTTAAATAAACATTTATTAGCTTTGGCAATGAGCTGGCAAGCGTTAAAATGATATTAACAAGATTCTTAGGCTAGTCAAAATGGATTATCCATCATCTAAACGACTGCACGTTGAATGTAGCTTCTGAGAAAACGCAAATAGAAGTTTCTTTTCGCAACACAGATGAAACTAAGTCAAATGCGTAAACTGTGTTCGTTTCTTTGAGTTTCTTGTCCACTCCTGAGTATGGTGCAGACACGTAATTAAAAGAAACTCAGGCCCACTTGAGGAACTGATTCATGTATTCTTTGCTTATAACTCTTCCGTATTTGCAGATTCTATGTTGCTGAGGTCCTACTTGCTCTTGAATATTTGCACGTGCTTGGTATTGTGTACCGAGATTTGAAACCTGAAAACATTATGGTCCGAGAAGACGGTCACATCATGCTAACAGATTTTGATCTGTCACTTAGATGTTCTGTTAACCCGACCCTCCTTAAATCTTCTTCATTGGGAATGGAGCCACCAAGGATATCTGGTCCTTGTGCGGGGTCTAACTGTATTGATCCTTTCTGTGCTGGACCTTCATGTCAGGTTTCATGCTTTAGCCCTAGGATTATACATGCCAGTGGAAAGGCAAGGAAGCAGAAAGCTGAAGCTTCTGCCCAGACTAAATTGTTACCGCAGCTCGTGGCTGAGCCGACTGAGGCAAGATCCAACTCATTTGTTGGTACCCACGAGTACTTGGCTCCAGAGATCATTAAAGGAGAAGGTCATGGGAGTGCAGTCGATTGGTGGACATTTGGTGTTTTCCTGTACGAACTTCTGTACGGGAAGACTCCCTTTAGAGGTGCTGGTAACGAGGAGACATTAGCCAATGTGGTGTTGCAGAATCTCTGGTTTCCCGACACCCCAATTGTTAGTTTTCAGGCAAGAGATCTCATCAGAGGTCTGTTGGTGAAGGAACCCGAGAACCGGTTGGGAACAGAGACGGGAGCTGCCGAGATCAAACGACATCCATTCTTCGACGGACTAAATTGGGCACTGATACGCTGCACCATTCCACCTCAAGTTCCCGAGTTCTATGATACTGGAATTTCCAAAACAGCAGAGGAGGAAAAGTATCTGGAATATAGTGCTACAGGTGAGCACTTACAATTTGAGTTGTTCTAGTTAGAACATATTTGTTGGGAAGAAAATTAGTGTCTTGTAAGCTTTAGCCCACCAATCCTAGTAAGTACATCTTGCTTATAATGTATATTTATGAAAGCACCGCCCAAAGTTTCTCTTTCTGGGCATGGCACTGGAAATCTATATTATTGTGACAATTTAGTCCAAAATGCAATTAGTCCAAAATGCATCTTTCATGGTTTTGCATGATATTCAGTTGAGTTGATTCCTCAAAGAGTTTTTATACTCCGCGTTAGTACATTTGCTAGACAGTATAAGACTATGTTGAAGAAGAAAAATAAGATAAAATTCGTCAAATCAACTTTCGCTAAACATTTACTCGTGAAATTGGTGCTTGCTAGAGTCCTTTGGCGAACCCTTATCCTAGCATAAGTTTCACTTGCATTGTTTAAGGGTCTGCTTGGCAAAATTTTTAAATAAAAAGTCAAAAATTGGAAGAAGTTGCTTTTGAACAATAATTTTTTTGGAATGCTTGGTTTGATAAAGAAACTTTAAAAGGAAGTTGATATAAGATGGATGAAGAAGTTGTATAAGTACAAATAAAAATAGAAATCTTGCGAAGAAACGAGTCCTTCTGTGCTTATTTGAAAGAGGTACTTCTTATCGAGATGTCAATGTGACCAATTTTCTGATTTTTATTTGTGCTATGAAAAATTTAATAAAAACTTCATGTATATTAACAGAGTATTTATTTCTAGTCTGTCCATGCTCTAATAATTAGTACTCAATAAATTTAGTGAAATTAACGTATCTAAGCCCTGTTTGGTGGTTTTTACTTTACATTTTCAAACATATATTTTTTTTTTCTGAAAAATCTAAAAATATATCCCGACGATTCAGACGAGTTCGTCACTAGTCCAAGTTCACAAAATTCACACAGTAATGGCGGCGAAGGCAGAGAACGAAGACTCCGACGAGTTCGTAACTCTCACCTGCACCAATTTTGATGCTTCGGAGCGGAACGAAAACTCGGACGCCGATCAGATCGTAATTTCAACGGCCGGTATAGGCAGTTGGGACTTGCAATTAATTTTCAGTCACAAAGTCCTCAAAATAAAAGCCAATCCAAAGAGGCAAATAACCTCCCTATTCTCAAATCATAACCTAATTTAATGAAACAAAACTACATACGGTTTATTGTGTGTTTCTATCTGTCTTATCCTTATCTACAAAATTCACAGGCTGATTGAAAAATCTTCTTATTTTCGTGGACTCCTACGTGGAAGCTTTTGGTAATTGAATTTACGATCACCTTTTTTCAGAACTTTTTATAAATTTTAATGTGTTTTGAACTAATTATATATTGTTTTCTGGTGTATTTTTTCAGTGAATCTAGGCTGAAATATATTTCGATACATTGGGATACAGAGTCGTTTTTGTGTGTTTTGAGGTTCATGTTTGGATGCAAGGTGGATATTACGACTGATAATTTTATTCCTATGTACGAGGTAACTTGCAATTTATATTTTTTGAATTGTTGTTATTTTTTAACTTTTGATGTTAATTCATGTAAATTTTTCTATGCTTGAAGCGAAAATATTATGATTTGTATGTTAGCACGGACCAGAAAATGACAGTCTAGATTTGGTATAGGGCGAAAGAAACATTTTTGTATTATTATTGACCTAATCTATGTAAATAGACAAGCGTTCAGGTAATTTACAGTTCATAGAGGAATTGCCAGTTTACTGGATTATGAATTTGAAGGCTAGAATATATTGGTTTCATAATTACAGTCAGGGCAAAGTGCATGAACACTACTGAATAGGGCATTTTTTAATGAATTGGTGCACACTTTGGCTCCGTTACTTTTGGGAAAATATTCTTCCTCTTTATCATTCTGCCATTTTTTAAATTTCTCATGGCTTTGCTATCTTTGTATGAAATTGTTCTTTGACGTCCTCTGCTGTGCAGTTGATACTGCACTTCTCTTAACTGATTGATTGATTAAAAGTTATTGAAAAGTGTGATATATCCCATCTCAATAGCTGAAAACTGCTTTCGCATGTACTCAGGCTGCTTTATTTTTCGGAGTGGAGTCTCTTCTCTTGAAATGTCATGTTTGGTTAAATGAATTAACATCGCTCGAAGGACTTCGATCACCAGAATTATATCTGTATGATTTGGTTCACATCTGGAATTATGGTTTTGAGCACTGTAAGTATTTTCACTTGTTCATACTAATGCTAGGACTTGTCCCAAGCAAATTCGGAAAATCCACAGACAACATTCTGGAACTTCCTACGAGGGAGACTTTTAAGATTATCAATACGCTGAATAATTATTTGCTTTCCTTATATTCTCGACATATTTATTATCACTGCATCTTATAGATGGAAGTGGAATATTTTGCAGCCAATGATTTTATCCTACAAAACTCTACAAGCTATCTAGCAAGGAACTTTGTAAGTACTTGGCTTTGCCACAATTATTCTCACTGAGTTTTACTGAATAATTTATTCTAGATTGAAGGATGGCATCTTTGTTTTAGGAAGATCAATAATAATTTCTTATAGTGCTATAAATGAGCTTAATGTTGGGTATATTTGTCCTTTGTGGACGTTAAAATGGTACTGCTTAGAACATGGACAACTGTTAGATGGTTATAGTTTTTACCACCGGTAACTATCACTCCCATTGACAGCTGGATCTCTAGGAAACTTTTGTATTTGCTAGCAACTGGAGACAAGGGAATTAAATGGATCCTCGTTGTGTTTCTTAAGTATATTGACATGGATAAAAGCACAAGAGAAATGTAGAACTGTTTGATCCATGTAGGTTTATTGGAGATAAAATGAACGAAAACACAAGAAAAGAAATTTCTTAGTATGAAAATCAATAACAAACATAACTGAATAATGACTTGTATTCACAATTTAAAACCTATTTGCAGACACTACTAGCCCCTACCATTGAGTTAATAAAGTGATGTATTCATCAACATTCTAGTTCAATTTTTCGCTCAAAATGTATGGTAATGATACTATAAAAGAAGTATCAATAATGAAACTAAGAATTATAATTCAATTTGTATAAGTTTACAATGGGAAAGATATGATAATGATGCTGTGTCTGAATAGAATGTCCAGCATCTGGATTTTGTTGATTAAGAAAATGAAACAGTTACAATGTTTTACAGCTACCGATACGAGTAACTCTAATTGCTAAAACTATCAGATATTCAATTTAAAAGAATGTAGAAATAACTTCTTTATGATTTTTCTGAGTAGCTGTTACGACATATATGCCATTTCTTTTCACCATTCTGATCATATATACATGTCTTTCTCTGCAGATGTGGGCATCATCCTGTAACTCTTTCAACAATATTCCTCTTGAGTTACTATGTTCTGTTATAAAGGATCCCGAATTGACTGTAGACAGGTTATAAGTTATTTATTATAATTCAGTGCATTTTACATAACGTACACTTCCACACTAATTCCAGATTTCTTTAATCAGCGAGAAGCATCTCTGTGAAGCCATTTTAGTTTGGCTTGATGCGAATATAGCTCAATCAGAGGGCTGGAGTGGTGAAGAAGCAAGTCACGCTGATGTATTAAAGCAGGTATGACCTTATGAGTGAGAGGTTCTAATACTGAAGTCACACATAAGGTTTGTGTTTGCGAGTGAGGGAGAGGCTGGGGGGTAGTGTGCAGTTGGGAAGGGAAAAGAGAAGATATATCTAGGTGTCATCTACACATAAAAGTCAGAAGCAAGGATGATATTTCTAAGATGAGTGAAGTCCGATGAATGGGTATGACAGGCTTCATGAATCAACTGTATTCTTCTGTCTGTCAGAGATCCTGAAGATATACTGCTAGTTGGTCAACGCATTATTCATAAAAGACTCAAATGGGGGTAAGATGACTGCTCTTATAGTTTATGTGGATGGCATTGTAGTGATAGGGAATGATATAGAAGAATTGAGAAACTGAAAGAGAGATTGGCAAAAGAATATGAGATAAAAGGCTTGGGAAAACATAAACTATTTCTAGAAATTGAAGTTGCTCAATCAAGAGAAGAATTGTGATTTTGCTGAAAAAGCATATTGGGTCTCCTTAAGAAACTGGAATGTTGGGATGCAGACGTGTCGACACTCCAGTCGAAGTTGGACACAAACTTGATGAATGAACCAATAGTGTCCCATTAGAGAAAGGGAGGTATCAACATGTAGGAAAATTATTCTATTTATCACACACTAGACTTGACATAGTCTGGTGTTATGAGTTATTTTATGCATAATTCGAAGGATATACACATATAAGCATTGATGAGGTTGCTTAGATATTTGAAGCTAACTCCAGGTAAAGGTATTTTATTTAAGAAAAAAACTAGAGTTCAAACTGGAAGTATATACGGATGCAGATTGGAGAGGATCAATTACAGATAGAAGATTGACCTCAGGTTATTGTACATTTTTGAGGAAAATTTGCTGACCTGGATGAGTAAAAATTAACCAGTTGTGTCTAGGTCTAGCGCAATGGCTGAATTCCAGGCTATGGCAAACGGAGTATATGAACTCCTATGGATAATAATACTTGAGGATCTCAAAGTAGGTTGGGAAGGTCCAATAGCATCACTCACAACCCTGTTCAGGACGATCGATCTGAACACATTGAAATCGGGCGCCACGTCGTCAAAGAAAAGTTAGACAATGGTCTGGTTTTTACTCCATACACATCTACTGAAAGACAATTGGTCGACCTTCTAACAAAAGGAATTGCAACTCCACCTTTTCAGTCAATTACTGCCAAGCTAGGAATGAAGAACATATCAGCTTGAGGAGGGGTGTAGGGAAATCTAGAAAATATCATGCATTGTTTGCTGACCTGATATTTTTATATTCCTTTTTTGATTTACAGCCTATATTCTTGGTAGATTATGATTTCATAGCTGTAGATCCCCTAAAATATCTCTAGGAAGGAATTGAGCTAGAATTATAGATAGTAGATTCTTCAGAAGTTCATGTTCATAAATAATGAATAAGTTAGATCTTGGACTCTATCTTGCATTAGATTCAAGGAAGGTTTGAGAGCTTTGTCATTGTATTCCGTATTTTAAGGCAGGGGATCAACTTTGAGGTGCACTGGGGAGTAACTCTAAGTCCTCATTCGTTTGAACCTTCTAATGCCAAGCCGAACATTACAAGAGCTCATCAATGATTTGTTCTTCAACGGTTTACAGGAGATTAGCGTGTATCTTCATATAGTTTGAAACCAATTCTTATTGAAAAAGTCCAGTTGCTGGTGGTGCAAGCTAAACGTATATTTTTTTTAAATTAGAACTTTATATCTTTCTGGAAATTCTTAAGATTTTTAAAGATTTTACTTGCTAATATGTTACAATTTAAATCAGTGATGTAAAGATATTTATAAGTTTGTCATTCTTGTATGGTTGGTTGTGTACTATTTCTGGCCATGAAAAGGAAATTCTGTTATGCCTCCTATTAGAATAGTACATCAAAATTATGTGCTTTTCACTTTCCTGAATTTTGAATCTTTGTGGTGTCTATTGGAGCACATTGATTACTGTCCATAAACCAGCTATATAGTATGAAAAGCAATCAACTAGATAATTGATGAGTATCACTGGAAATGGATATCATACCTATGAGTCTATGACAACATAATGACACTGGTGTGAAGGTTGGCTTTTATTATTGTTTTTGTTCTCTGAAGGGTGAGGGTGGAATTGTGTCTGTTGACATTTGATAGTCATTGCTTGGTTAGAAAACACCTCACAAAGGTAGATACAGCAGGCTAAAAATTCACAAGAGCAGCATTAAATTATTTGTCTTAGGTTGAAAACCTTCCATATTTCTTTCTTTCTAACATTTTCATGGTTTCTTGAACAGATACGAACATCACTTTTGCCCTTGAGGTTTGTTTCTGGTGTGCTCTCTTCCGATATTTACTTAAAGCCCTTCTGTAATAATTTATTGACGTGAACCTGTGTATAACTTTCCATAAAAACATTTCTATGCTGTAGGTAAAAGAAAATCCTGTTTCTTTTCAAAGTTTGCTGATAAAGGCCTTCGTTCCATCCTAAGTTTGACGAGACCTCTTTCGACGATACCAACGAACGTATTCAAAGATGCTGACTTGAGTCATCTTAGAATGCGGCTTACAAAATATACTAAGGTTTTCCTTTCCCATTACTTTATCCTTGTTTTCTGTAAGCATCCTGAGAAGAATCTTGTGTCGTTATCCTATTCAACTTTTTGATCTTATACTAGGGCAAAAAAGGTAACATCTTTGACATTCTTTTCTGTGGTTCATTTCATTCAGATTTTATATATATATGTTAATTGATGTATAGTTAGTGGTCTATCTTATTTGTATTTACCAGGGGCTTCTCTGATGGACACTCCTCATGTAGAACTGATCTAAATAAAGATAGCTTTTTAAGTGTCTTTCCTTTCATCTAAGACTAAAGTAGGTTGGATGGAATGGAGAAATGCTATAAGCTTTTATGTGACGGTGAGATGGCTGACAAATAAACACAACTTTTGTTGTTTTATGCAACGGTTATTAGACCAGTTGTACTTTATGGAACTGACTGTTGGGCAACTAAAAGATACGTGCATGGGATGAATGAATGAAATACAAACGATGATGTTGAGATGGATGTGAAGCTATACTAGACTGAAAAAATAATAATAATAAATAAATAATGGTATGGTCCAACGAAGGAGGTGGCACTAATTGAAAATGAAGTAAGATGTCTGGGGAGCCTAACTAAGTCTTCATTTACAATTGTAACTCAATTTGTGTAGAACATGCTAGAAGAGGGAGCCGTAGACCAAAATTAACTCGGACTAATGTGAAAGATTTGATAACAGTGAGCCTCAGACCAAAATTAACTCAGAGAAGATGTATTACTGGATCAAATAGTGACAAAATAATTCACGTATTGACTCAAGGTAGTTGGAAATAAGATCTCTTCTAGGTTCCCAACATCCTTTTACTCATACAATTCTGGGGACCTCAATGTTGAGCTTTCCTTGTGGGTGTCTTGGAGATACTACGGAGTAAGCTCATCAAGTCCTGGTGTGCAACCGCCTTTAGGAATATGGTCGTGCAAGATTTTGACCCCCAATTTAGTGGCATTTGTAAGCCAGAGATAAAGGCTTGATAGATTCTGATGGAGTTTTAGCTCGTGTTCATGTCATTTATTTCTTGGAGAGGCTCTTGCAAGAACGGGCGATTGATTTTGAATTTTTTTTTTTTTTTGAATTAGAACAGTTTCCTGATAGGTTTGCTCTCGTAACATGATCTCTCTGTGATATGGTTGGGTTAGTGGATCTTGATCTTACTAGTCCATTGTTGTCGATAGAGAGGAACTTATGTACCATGGGGCATTCATGAACACGTCAAATCCCTGCTGATGGTGTTTAATGGCTGATTCCGAAGGCATCCAATGAAGTTAGGCTAGTATTTCAGTTTTCACGAATTTCCTTAAGGTCTACTTTGGACTTGGTAAAACGCATGCTTTATGTTTTACAGGTCATTTTAGTCCATGAAGCTCAAGTCTTTATAGATTAGGTAGTATGGTCTGCTTAAAGCTGGATTTTAGCCCTGGGAGATCAATTGAACATGAATGCTATCTACTTCCAATCATGTTTTGTAACACCCAAATTTTTATAAAGCTTAGTGTGTTATCAAAAACTTTTCTTTACGTTAAATGCGGAACGATAAATAAAATAATTAGAATATCCATAAAAAACTAAACATGAAATTTGTATCTTTAAGAAAATAACATAATCACTTATCTAATTAAATAACATGTCTTTGAGCGAATTAAACTAACTAATAAATTGAAGACGTGAAAAACTTAATATTTATTTTCCTTCGATCCCTTTGGTAGCCCGCATCACCATCCTGCCAAAAATCCAATCGACCCGAACTAACCTGTAAAATTTTTGTAAGAGTGAGTATTTAAAAATATTTAGTAAGATACGTGCAGTTTTCCTACACAATTATATAATAATAAAATGAACACTTCATACCACACTTCTTTTATGGAGTATATCGGTGACCAACCAATACACCCATCTTAGATCATCTTAAGTTCTCGGAAGATTTCATATTTCTTAATAAAGAATCCGAAAGCCCACTGACAATTCATGCATAAATTTCTGAATATAAAAGCATAAGGAAACGAATCACTTGTACAAAAGTATCTTACGTTGATAAATTTGAAAAGCAAATAAATTTCTTGCACGTGAAAACTCCTTTTTCTTACCTCTATGCCTCCTCTTTTTGCCTCTCTGTCATGTGTATAATTTTTCTATGGTAATTAATCTGACATTCTTGTAGTATTTATAACCAACAATAGGGTATTTACAATTTGAGCTTTGGTGCAATTAGAATTGAGGCTCACAAGTAGAATTGGGTAAATAATAGGTTTCACTTTATAGGTTATGCTAGTATCATGATAATGCTTGCTAACCAATCCTATTATGACATGTGGAAGCATGGAATTTGGTTTCGCATTAATAGAATTTGCCTTGTACTAAATAAAGAGTTTCCTAGTCAATTTGTAAGGCAATCACGTATAACTAGGGATAAAAATGATGACACATATCAATCCTACTCCAATAGTAAATAATTCTATAGTATTTGACAATGTTGAGCTTTATCTATTTACCAATTTAATAAAAAGAAAAAAGTATGATTTTATCTATCAAAGGAAACACTAGGCTTTCTCTCATCCAAAATCCAATTTGAATAAAATACTAATAAATGACAATTTCTTTAAACGTCAATATCTTACGCTTAACTTATCCGAATTACTTTTTCTCGAGTTCATGATGTGTCATTTAATACGAACTACCCAACGAGCCCAATATCGATATGCTAAAACTCTTTCTACTAAAATCGAATTATTTGACCTAAATAAAATTGAAATTAATATTATTCCACTTTAGTCCCTCAACTTTCCAAAATACTAAAAATGCATCTAGGTCAAAATTGTTATCATCAAAATAATTCCATTCCATAAAATTTCGGGGCATGACATGCTTGGAGTTTTTAATATACTAAAGAGGGGAAGGTGAAACTTGCATTATCTAAGCAATGAATGCCCCCGAATGAAGTTTTGGATTAAGGCATTGAGTTTCTTTCACTTTAAGACAGCAATTATTTGACTCTAATTAAATTTCCTGAAACACGAGAATAGTACAATAACATGTGCATATTTTCATTTCTTGCTAGAAGTTTATTGACAGAACGGTGTCAGCTTAATCATATTTTGGGCGTTTGCTATTGATTTCAAGGGAATTTTGTTAAAGACGGTTAAGAATGTATGTCTTTGTTGCACTGCTCTTGTTTGGTGTGTTATCTATGGAGAGACAGTTCAATTCACAAATTAGCCTGGAACTTTGGCATCCGTAAGTTACACTAATAACTAAAAGAGAGAAATAGTCGGCGATGCATTTGATGTGTGCAATTTTTCATGTAATGCAGATATTGATCACGTTTTCAGAATTTAATGTAAATGCATAGAGCCATTCAAGTAGTCTTGCAATGCTGAAATAGATAAAAAATATCTGTATTGATTTTCTTAAATTGCACTTTTTGAAGCACGTGCTTCTTAACTATTCTTCCACATTAAATTGTGCAGAGAGTGGATCTTTCCGGTTGCCCACAGTTCACGCCATCACTTCTCCTGCTGTCGATGCTTCCCTTTTCATGCTATGCAGATCACATGTTAGAAAAGAGCATTAAGGAATCTTTAATTAACCGTGTGAGTCTGAAAGAGGACATCTCTCTCGTATCCCAAGCATTGGGGTCGATGTTGACTTTTATTGAAGTAGAAGAGGTGGATATTTCAAAGTGTCCAATGCTAAATCTTGAGGCTGCCATTGAGTGTTTCTGCAAGTCGCCATCATTAAGAAAATTAAGGGCGGCTTACTCTTTAGACTTCAAAACAAAGAGATTGTGTCAATTGGTACAAAAGTGCCCACTACTCTCTGACATTGACCTAACTGTAGATGTTACTACTCTCATACCTGGACGCGTGTCAATTGTATCTTCCTTGCCACCCTTGCCACAAAGATCTACAACATACTTCAACCTTGATAATTGTTATTCTGCTGCCACTTTTTCATATACGTCCAGGACATTCCTATCAAATATCACGAAACTCACATTGGAGGGCCGAACCGACATCAGAGGTAAGACTCTCTCTCTCTCTCTCTCTAGGGAGTGTGTGTGTGTTTCTCTTTCCTTTACACTGCAGTCCCATCCCCTAAAGAACGATGAACCATGGAACATGTTTGTATGTGTAAATATAGGCGTGTACTAGTCTCCTTTGCGTCCAGTGTCATTGTTTTCAGCTTTTTGGAAATACTTTTGGTAGCTTGAAAAAATTAAGACGTTCAATTTCTATACAAAAAATAATCAGATCATAAAAGTTTCTCATGCAAAGGGTGCCAGCTAGGATTATTTTTCCTTGGTCAAGAGAGTTACCCACTATTTAATGGACTCTAACTAGGTTGATGGTCGTAGTTGTGGCTTGGTGCATATTTCTAGGTTGGACGTCATCTGTCGCAGAACTGTTGATGTAAGGGAATAAGTTATTTGCCGTTTTCTTTCATCTATGCACTTCAATGTGTAGCATGTGCTACACAAGTGATAAATCAACAAAATGGAAAGCAAAATGCATAGACAATAGAACAAGAATTCGTCTTGTAAGTTCTTTAAGAAAATCAAACCATAGGAGATTGCCTTGCTAAAAAGCTTGTTTTCAAGTAGCAAAGATAACTAACTCTACTACGGCTATTGCCTATTATAGTTGTCGAACAAGGATGCAAGTGGTGTTATGGAAATATGTTAATATACAAAAGGTAATACGGAATTTTAACATGGTAAAGATTGGTCCTCAAGTTTCTTTGATTATTTAAGCTGAAGCATTATTTACGAAATGTTTTGAGGCTACACCTGGAGTCCTGCCTAACATGAGGCTTTCATTAAAAGCGTCAAAGCTCACACCTTGACTTAGTGAGGCTTACGCCTTAAGACAAGCCTCATGGCAACTTCGTAGCTGAAAGCCTTTCAGATGGCAGAATCAAAGCCAATCTTACAAGCATAATAGTGGATTTATGATGTTCCCTTTGTCTGCTAACTTCCAAGCTAGTTTCACCAATTCCTTTCGTTCCAAAAAACTCCTCGTCCAACAAAAACAAATAAGTTCTTAAATTGATTTTCAAGTGCTAAGAGATCCACTATTGAACAGGCCGATGGATAAAACTGAACCAACTAAAACTGTTCCTTGTCGAAAGAAGAAAATCAATTATGTGGATTTAAGTAAGCTACAAAAATAAGTAACTCCATATACACCGTTATAAAATGTTATAAAATGATTATCAAGTTCTTGAAGTTGCATATCCACAATCTGTTGAATGTTTCTACAGGATAACGATTTTAATCTTTGGTTTTGTGCTTTATATTGTGCCTTAGGCTTTAAAGATATGGTTCATGTAGGGAATAGATGCTCTATTTCTCATGCTCTGCAATCTCTATTAGCACATTTTTAGTAATAGCATTTATATATCTTTGATCTTTTGTTAGCAAGAGCTATTACAACTCATTTGATTTGAATTCCCAATGCAAGTTTCGTCAAGTATAGATTAAGACCTTGTTTGAGCCCAATTATCAAAAATTCATTTTTTCAAAACTCATTTTCATCCACACATTTTCCAATTAAATAATTTTACACATAAATTGAAAAATTTTCCTTATTTTTTAACCACGAATTCTCCAAAAATCAATATTCAAGAATACATTTTTCCCCCAAAATGGGGCTCTATCTGAGAAACTGAATTTTATATTATAATTTGACAGGGTTACATGCTATATATACAGAAAACCCAAGTTGACTCTATGCTTCTTGAAAAGGAACAGGTCCTTACACAATAAATATAGATGTACCAAAGAAGAAGTCCTTTTTGGACTCTCGTGTTTTTGTCATTAATTTATGCCTTGTTTTTACCAGTACACAGGAGCTTCTATGTGTTCCTTTTACTTGGCCAGCCTTGTAAAATTGAACTATTTTATGTTGGTTCACCAGATTCTGATCTCCATGACATCTCAGAGTTCTGTGCTTCCTTGTGCTACCTTAACCTTAACGGGTGTACTTCATTGACGGACAATGGTATATCATTAATAATTCTGAAATGTAAAAGACTACACTCAGTTTTGGTGTGTGATACTTCTTTCGGGAATAATTCAATTCTTGCACTTTGCTCTGGGATTTCTGTTGCGGAATCCAAAAGAGGAAACTACTCTCACACGATGGCTTCTAAGTGTCAAACCCTGCATATTGGTGGCTGCAATGGTGAGCAACATTTCCTAAGTCCACTCTCACCCTCTTTTATTTTCATTATTCCAGGAAAGCAAAGAGAAATTCAATTTTCTGAACTTTTTTTATGTCCGTGTGAGTGAATATCGTTGATGCTTTCTGATGGGAATGTTCTCTAAATGTTATGCATAAATTAATTGTTTTATGACTTAAGATTGCCTTTTTTTTCCTGAACGAGTCTTTCATACTATCAGAGCGAATCAGTAACCAAATTGGAGCATGATTTTATATTTGGTTCACTTTGAGTACTTTTGAGACTGTTTCCTCATTTGAGTATAATCTCAATTGATGTGTCTGCCAGTATCTTTGATAGTACACACAATCAAATATGTACACCTAACAGCTGGAATACATTATAGTACACACGCATCAAATATGTTCAACTTAATCTTGTGAATGTGACCTATACAATTTGTTCTCAACACTATTCAATTCTTCCCTTCTTTGGCAGGGATAAACGAAACAGCTTTGTCAGAGCTTCTGTCTGGAGCAAATAATTTGAGGAGTCTGTCTCTGAGGGAGATTCAACTTGTTGACAATGCTCTTTATCGTTTTTCAGGATCCTCCTTGGAGATGCTTGATGTTTCTGATACAAAGGTGCGAAGGCAGTCTAAAGGGATTCCTATAAAACATTCTCTTTTTATCATGGCATTCGAATAAATCACTTTTCCTAAGATCTCTTATGAATGAAGCAATTGGAAACTCGAACTGAAGATTGCACAGAGTTTGAACTTCTGTTTCACAACCTGCTTTCACATTTCAAACGTAAATCTAATAATCTGAAAATCTTTGAAGCTTTTTGGACTATGCTAACTGAAAAAATAGGCTGCTAGATCTTTTTTTTGGATGTTGACATGTTAACCTTTCAAAAGAGATGTATCTTTGTCAGATACATAATTTTTCTGCATGAGTTGTAAGAACGTCATGATGGTTCCATTAGTTTCATATATCAATATCCATCTGGAATTGCATGTATCCGTCAATTTCTTGAGGGCTTCTCATGCAAGAGAAGTCCCCATGTGTAAATTAAGTCCTGAACTCAAGACTCGAATCTTTGTGGGCTAAATTATTTTTATTTCCCACTTGCACGGTCTTTCTAGGATAATGTTATAAAGGCTGTGCACTAGGCTTAATCCCCATGTTCAGGAATTCAGTTATTAGCAATGCATGACTGACTTCCATTATTCTTCAATTGGGATGTGATAGCATAACGGATGCATATGCTTGGTGGTGTCTTGCTCTATTTCTTCATCAAGTTTAAAAGAGAGATTATTTGTTCTTACTGTTTTTTGCTTTTGTCTTGTTAGAACCAATCTTGAGTTGTACTGAATAAATAACATGCATCAAGCTAACCCATAAATAATGCGCTTCATATATTTCAGGTTTCTGCTGCTGCTTTGGCTTATGTTATCCATAGAAATCCCGATCTAAAATGTTTGAAAGCAAGAGACTGTAGGCATTTGCTACTAAAGGAAAGTAAGGCTGAAGAGAGAAACTTGCCTGCTTTATTGCATACTCCAAAAGAGTGGTACTCTAAGCTTGGCAAGTCCTGCAAATTGGAGGAGATTCAACTTGGATGGGGTTTTTCATTTCTTTATATGGAAGCTCTTAAACCGGCATTTAGAACATTAAGAACAATAGTTATTGGTTTAGGTGGATCCTTGGGCCAAGATGGGCTGAAGCAGTTACCCGATATCTGTCCTTCGATTGAGACTTTGGTTCTATATTTTCAGGTAATGATTGTTTAGGAGATATAATTAATGTCATCCGTAGCAAATTATCTGATGATAATAATTGATGAGTGTTAGTTACAAGCTTTGCATAAAAATGTTCAAGATTTAGGTTGTATAATTTTTTCTCTTGACCAGCAAGAGTGAAATAACAGTGGAACTAAAATGGTAAGAGAATACAGATATAATACTCATAGGAACTAGGTCTTGGCATTTTCTGGTTAGCTCATTGGTACTCTCTCTCATAATCCTTTTATCTCCCAGCAGCAAAAGGCAACTATCAGTAAACATCACTCATCAGTTAAAACCCATCATGTAAAACATATGTTTCTGATGATGTTGGAAGCTTTGGTGGTCTCCTGAGCACATAAGACTACAATTTATGGAGCTTTTTCTGTGATCGTTTTTAGTTATACTATATTAACTGATGCTTGAAGCCATGCACTAATACGTTGTCTGATGTTAACAGGTGATAACTGATTCAGCTATAATGCATGTTATGAAAACCTTGTTGCATTTGCAAGTCCTGGCTCTATGCTATTGCATTGGTGAGATTTCATCATTAAGCTTTAAGTACATGATGCCGAATTTGAAGAGCCTGAGACTTGAAAGAGTAACACCATGGATGACAAATGAAGATTTGGTTAATCTGACACAGAATTGTCCCAAGTTAGTTGAGCTTTCATTGACAGGATGCACATTGCTTAATTCAGGCGAGTAATTTCTACCTGATAACCATTATGTAGAAATTTCAATGACACTAAATGCAACTTTTGTGCAATATGACTCTAATAAGAATTCTTATGCTTTTGAGTTTTATAAGCTGCTGTCTACTCGAGCATTAATGTTCTTTTATCATTCTTTATTCTATACGCACATCCTTTTGTGTGGGAATGACTCGAGCCAAGTGATTTGAATACTGGCTAAAATAATAATAATAAAAACTTTTCCTTTCTCCCGTTATGTTCTTTTCAGAATCCCAAGATATTATTTCAAGTGGTTGGCCAGGATTGATGTCTATTCATCTTGAGGTTTGCTGTCACCATTTTCTCTTGAGCTTGTTTTTGTGTTTGTTTTTAAGTATGTGTAGATCTTATGTTTTCCACCAACTTTGTAAGAGGAGGATAAAGACTGAAAATACTATTATCTGATAGTAAATTACGCATTTGTTGATTATTCTTATAAGTTTAGATTTCAATAGGTATCGTCCCCTAGTTTAATTTTACTGACTATGGTTTCTTCTAGGGACATGGGTACCATCCCTTATTAGTGCACCTGCAAAATAAAAAAATGGCTCTTCATTGTGTTTTACGAGCTGCATACACCTTAGCAGATGACCTAAACAATATACCAATTTTATGTTACCCAATTCCTGACCAAGGGCAGATTTTCCACCGTTTATTTATTTTTCCTTATTTTTGTAACCTCTTGCTGAATCTCAAAAATTTTCTTCCAAGTGTAGAGGACGGACAAAGTAACAATTACCAAATTTATAAATAAAATAAATAAAATAAAAAGTCATGTCTACACTTGAGGGGGCATGTTGAAGATTATTTTAAATGATATAATTGTGACCTTATCCAATAGCTTAAGCATTTAGATCAAGTTGTTCGACATGGTGTCAAAGCAAGTAAAGGTCTTGAGTTCAAGTCTCGCCTCCACCCATTTACATGAATTGTCCACATGTTTGGTTTTGATAGGTAATAATAAATCCCGTTCACGTGTTTTCGATGGTAAATAAATGATATAAATGTGGCCTCTCTAACAATATAGACTATTAGATCAAGCAGTTCAACATTAATGATTACTGCCTTTGTTTATCAATTGGAGTCGCCACCTTTTATATATAGAAGTTTTCTGTAACCTCTTTAAAAATTCCAAAATGTGAAAGAAGAATTGTTTTTTAAGTTCAAAATCAACAAAAGATTTGAAGTTTTCTGAACATTCATGTGAGGTTCTTCAATTACAAGAGAAGTTCAGAAGGAGAGATGGTCCATAATTCGATCAAGAAAGAACCATTTTTTTTCTGTGCCACTCCTTTTTCCTGTGAGCGCTCATGTACCATCAAAGACTTAGAAGCAAAATGGATCAAAAGAAAGAGGAGGTAACATGTTAAAATCATGAAGTTAATTAGAAGCAAAAGGGAAGAAATTACTACCTGAAGTTGGCCTTTGGCCTTCTTTGAATCTGAATTAGATATATCTTGTTTCATTTAGGGAATAGAATCCTTCCTTGAAAGTCATTATGAGTTCCCCAAAAGGATTTCTCCAGTGAAACTTGCACAAACAGCAAACAAGCATTCTCTTTGTTGGCCACTATATACATCTTCACGGCACTTTATCCCCTGAAGTTGGCATTTGGCATGCAAGAGCATCTAGTAATGGACTTGTGAAAGGAATGAAGATGGGAATGAAACGCAATAGACATGGGATATATCATGTTTGGTTTGTCTAGGAATAAAAACAGCAATGGGATCAGGTTTTCCTATTTTTGATTCTTCATGTTTGGTCTGTTTTGGAGCATGGTAATGAAATACAGAAGGTGAAATGAATATGCATATCCTTACTGAAATTTTATATTTTAAGCATTAATTCATGTAATTTGGAAAATAATGTCGTGTCAAATTTGAAACCACGCCGCATTCCAGATTATCCAGATGCATAAGCTGCATGGAATGCCCTTAGCCTACCCGATATCTTCTTTGCCTGATTCGCTAGAGGAAAAACAAACAGGGAGGAGAAGATAACTAGCTATGAATATTTCTTCAGCCAATGGTTGAAGCTTCTTGCCCCTGCTTTTTCAAGAAGAAGAAGACAGCCTAATCAGACACTAAACTGTAATTACCCTACTCAGACTCGGGAAAAAATCTGAAGATGAGGTTTTTGAGACATCTGAAGATCAAAGAGATGCAGATTCAATGCTTTATTCCATGGCTTAAGTTCGTTTTCTCGCATTTGAATAATATCTTCTTGGTGGTTATTTTACATGTTCTTTATGTCGAGAATGTTTATATGAGTGTAGTTCATCTTCTAAGTTGCTGCCCTCCTATCCTAAATTCAATGTCTCTTATGGAATTTACCCAACATTAAGGAGGACAGTTTCTGTTAGCGGAATCGATAGAACTCACAACCTGAAATTGGGAAGAGATGCACCTTCAAAAGTTTGGCGGTGTTGAAATTTGTTAAAAACAGGGGTTCTGTTTTTGTGAAAGGAGCCATAATTATTAACCCCACCAAAATGAGAGCAGTACCCATGATATAGGATGAAGTGAATATGAATATTATTGCATTCCGTTGATTGATATTATTCGTCTTCACTTATCCTTTTCTGCACGAATAGGTATCTTCGTGACAGCTCATGTTCTTTGTTGTTTAGGACTGTGGAGAAGTAACGACCAATGATGTTGTCTCTCTTTTGGACTGTCATGCCCTTGAAGATCTTATGCTACGTCATACTGTGAGCCTTTTTTTTTTTTTACGTCATACTGTGAGTCTTCAACACTGGCTTTTTCCCATGTGGTGTGGCTTGTTTTAACTTTTGGAGGCTAGATAATTACCTATATTCTAATTAGGGCTGGTTGCAATCCGATTCTATTATCCTTTATTATAGTTACCGACTGGTTCTCTGCAAAAGATGATGAATTTGAACTTTCCCTTTTTTGCTTCTTTCGTTTTCTTTTTCTTTTTCCTTCGAATAAAATGCATAACTGGACAGAAAATGTACAGCCGACAAGATACTTAATGTTTCCTGTCCTCCTAGTATTATGTAGCATCTATTATTGATGAACTTTTTGGTTGGTCTAAGCTGATGTCTCAATCTAAGCATGTAGCATTCCTTTGACAATGCACATAATGTTTGGAATTATATATTAGGCAATCTTTGGTATCCCATATAGATAATATAGGAGCACAAGATAGTGATGAAGACTACCAATTGCTCGGACTTCGATTCCGAGTATGACAGAGATAATACAAAATATCCCCCATCTTTTCCTCTTCAACCCCAAACCCCACTTTGATCGGACTTCGATTCCTAGTACGACAGAGAGAGAATACAAAATATTCCCATCTTTTCCTCTTCAACCCCAAACCCCACTGCACCTGCCCCACACCCACAACACGACATCAAACTGCAGGGTGTATGTTATACTAGTCCTAATAATATACCAGTGCCTAAAAAACACTAAACTGTTTTCAATTTTATGAAGTTCCATTCGACTATTATGAACACACTTGACATTTCATCAAACATTACTTTGGAATTCTTAGTCAACCTACAAAATTCGAAGGCTTTATTTTTGTGAACTAGCAACTTCTGATTCTGGAGTGAATTGTGCTTTAACTATGTAGGGCCCTGGAATTACAAGAAATTTCATCATTTATGCTGCTTACAAGGTAATTGTGGCTGCTAACATGGAAATACTGTATTTGAACAGTGTTTTTTCTCGAACTGTTTGAAGTGCCCTGTTTCAATTATTGTGTATTTATGGTGCCTGCAGTTACCAATGCTTCGAAAAATATCACTCGATAGATGTGATGCAAGGGATGGAGACTTTGACATTCCAAATGTAAGAACAAGCTTATCTTCTTGGCATATTATTCTAATTTTCTAATTTCACCCGTTACCATTGCGTAGATGCAAAAAGGCATTATGATTTTATGTTGCACAATTCTGTGTTTCAATATCTTTTTAATATAATCCATGGGCTTTTGAAGCTTATATTCTTGTATCTTGTGGTCTGGGTAGAATTGGGTTAGGATCGAAAATGATTAGTTCTACGGTTAATTAGGCTTTTAGTATTGCTAGTCTGCAGAAGAAATATTAATCCATGTTGGACAACTAGAATTGTTTCCATTAAGCTACAAAAATAACATCACTAACTTGTTGCAGTAACGTAGATATTTTTTCAGAGCTACTGTGAACTTCTTGTTTATCCAGGCATTTATAGTGAATGGTTATCTTACTGATATTACGAACCTGCTTCAGTGTGATGACAGGTACTTCTTAAGTAGTGTGAAGATTGCTAGATGTAAGCTTCGACCCTGCACCTTTGACCTTCATAATCTGGAGGGCCCGAGAACCCCAGTGCATAAAGAAACTCTGATATTGGAGTGGAACAGTGAAAAACTCACAAGAACTGTGGTGAAGGAAAGACTTTAACGTTCACACTTGAAATTATAGAAACTTCATTGGATTCAGATATACCATCTATGGAAACACTGTGAAGCATGTGGAATGCAAAATGCATTACTGTACATTATTTCGACTTCTGCACTCTAAAAGCATGTTAGATGTATACATGGTCTGTAATAGATAATGTTAGGTCTTATAGTAACAAGAAACTGCATTCTTGCAAGTTGCAACCTGTATGTCATGTACGGTAAACTTGCAAAAAAGAGTTAAAATTGTTGTTTGTTGCTGAATAACATTATGATTTTTTTAACAAGGGGTTGCTGTTACTTTGGTGGCTTTACTCGGTGTTCTAAAAATCCAGAGACCCAGTTGACTTCAATGGTTTTCAATTCTCAAGTTAAACTGTCTGCTTAGTTTATCAGGTAAAATAGTCATGTGCTGAGGTGTTCTCTTGTACTGCTTTCATTTAGCACATATTTGGTTTTGACTAAAAAAATTGATTAAAATTTAAATTGAAGTTTACAATTTTAACCCCAAAATTTGTGGGAGATTTACAACTTTCATCAATTTTTCAATTAAAATATTTCATCAATTTTATTTAAATTTACTAAAAAAAATTGATTTNTTTACAATTTTAACCCCAAAATTTGTGGGAGATTTACAACTTTCATCAATTTTTCAATTAAAATATTTCATCAATTTTATTTAAATTTACTGAAAAAAATTGATTTATAGTAAAATCAAACAGGGACTTAAAGACCTTCTTCATTCTATTTACATGTCTTCGACTCCTATTTTGATTGCCACCTAGAATGTGACTTGCCCATCTAATCGCGTCACCGTGTCTTATGTGTTCACAAACTATGGCTTTCTTTTTCTTATCTTATTAGACACGAGAATCTCAAGCCTCAAACCCAAAAAAAAAAAAAAAAAAGGAAGGGCTGGAAAAAGTAAATGCAATCAATGAAGGTGAAACGAACCGAACAAGTGTTATTTTTAAGTTTACATTTAATAAAGATGTTATCGAATAATTTAATGAGAGAAAACTACTGTTTGGTATCAATGCACGTGACCCATCCATATCCATCTTCTAGAACACAGAATCCAAATAGTAGTCGTCACCTTCGCTCAAAGGCTCCTTCATTAAGCAATGTCAAAAGCCAAAATAATTAATTTGACTACACAATCTTTGTTGCATTAATTTGCTTGACCTTCTAGATGGCAAATATCAAACCCTTCACGTATTTTCTTCTTTTGCATAGTCAATGTTCGGTCTAGAATCTAAAATAATATTGAAAATCTTTCTTCAATTTTTATAACCATATTGATCCTTGTTCGGGTGTTCGATAATGTCGCCGTCTAATTTACTATCATCTCTTCACTGCCACTAGGCTACTTTGGCCCATCAAATGGCATAACAACAACAACGAAGAGTTCACAAATCAGACATTAAATTTAATAAATGCAAAAATCAGGTATTAAACTTAAAAAATATAAAATTCAAGTAATTAATTAATTAATTAATTAAAAATAATTATTATTTCAATATAATAAATTCACAATTATACAATTAAGGGTCACATGCACATAATTATAGGGTCACAACTTATTTAATGATCTTTATACAATTAATGATCACATGTACCTATATGTCACATTTATTTATTGATCACATATTATCAAATTAATTTGTCACAGATTATTTCGAGATTACAAATGAAAGAATTTATAGGTCACAATTTACTTCATTGGTCACGGATTAAAAAAATTGTAAATCGCAGTTTATCTATCAATCACATGTTTAAATTTCTTGGTCACAAATTATTTTTTTGTCACAAATTATTCACAGTTTAACAATAAGTCACAATGAACCAACTAGTGGTCACATACACCAAACACCACACCCCCTTCCTGATTTACCACCAATACTTGGTCACAAATCAACCAAATAATTGGTCACAAATACTATCTCACCCCGGCCCCGCCACAAAATCACCACAACCACCGCCAACAACAACAAAAACGCCAGCACCGCACTACCTACAAAAAACACCATCGTCGCCGCCCTCGCCACAACACAACCACCGCCAACAAAAATTCGTAGCAGAACCACCACCGCAGCATCGCAACGCTACGTTCGCAGCATAACCACCACCATCGCCACCCGCACCACGAACAAAACCCCGTCGTCATCGCAACACCACCACCACAACAACAAAAACACGGCGCCTACGCCACCACCACAACCAAAACGCGGCTATGTCAAAGAGAGAGAAGGCAGATCGGAAACACAAATTCTAATTACTCAGCAGCTTCGCCGTTCTCAACTTCCAACATCGCGATTTTTGGGATCAATTTCACCAGCAATCTCCTTCATCATGTCGTACTCGACTTAAATTCGAGCTGGGGCGGCACTCTAAGCACCGCGATGTGACGCCGCTGCGCCAGAGATTCTCTTCCGAACGGATCTCTTCCGGTGGCGACGCCGTTGTGCCGGAGATTCTCTTCCAGGGGGGTGGCGCTACTACAGAGAGAGAATGTCGATTAGTGAGAAGGGAGGAGTAGTCGGTTTAGAGCGAGAGAGAGAGAGAGATGAGTGAGAGATAGGGGATTGGAAAGAAATTAGGTTTTAATTAGGTTTTTAATTATTAATTTAATTAATACCTGATTTTTTATTAAATAAACTTTGGATCTGATTTTTGAATTTGAAAGCTTAAATGCCTTGTTTTACGTACGGTATCCAGATTGGCTCCCTCTTACTCTAATCTACGCTTCCCTTGTGAATCTCACCCTCGTGTACCACTAAAATATAATATAAAAATTTAACAGAACTATTAGGAATTTAGCTATTCAATGATGTAATAACTAATAGGATTTTCAATGTTTTATTTATGCTGAAATAATAGGATTCAGTGTTGTCAAAATCAGTTATTCTCTTGAGTGGCAATTTACATTATTCTAACTTTAAGGAATGGAATAAATCATTGCTTCCATATAAAGCAAGATGTAGTGTAGGACACCCTCTAATACTTCACTACATGTCCAACCTCATCATCAAAGTGCTCATAGGCATTGGTATCTATCTATGGCTCCAAAAAAATTGAATTGCCGGTTGAGGATTTGATCGTCAACAAAAATTAAATTGCTCATTTAACGTAAAGATTAAAGAATAATTCTTCTTGTGCAAAATATATGAGTTTTTTTTCCAATACTTATAGCATTGTTCTTAAAGACAGTAGGAGAGGACTGCAAATTGCATATCTTGATGCAGTATGCAATAGAAAGAAACTAATATGTTATGTATTACAGTGTTCATTTTTTATTCGTAACTTACAATTCTTAAAATAATAATACTGTTTATTGTAAATTAATAATACGCTGAATGATAGATTCAATAAATAAACTTCATATCTTTATAGAATATCATATAATGTGACACATGTTGTCACTTATCTGAATGCTAAACACTAATTTAGATGACATTAACTGTTCAAATTATGGAGTTTAGAACATCTCAAAAAAACGCTATTTATATAGATAATATCATGCTTAATAGTAAGCACCCTTTAAAGTTGGAGATTAAATTTTTTTTTTTTATACACTTAGACGATGCTCTATATTTTGGTTTCATTTTGCCTTTTTCAAAAAGTATTTTTATTTATTTCTCCTCGTTTTTCATTTAACTTTTTTTTATATTTTAATGGTCAATCAATTCAAATATGATTTTAATAATTTATAAAGTAGTGTATTGAAATTTATAAATTATTAAATGTAATCACTGTAAAGTAAAAATAAATGGTGAATTATAGCATTTGATTGCGAGTATGAAATTTGCATGTAAAGAAAATAAATTTTAGGCAATTCAATTGCCTATAAATTATTTGTATAGAAATTATTGATTAAATGTGTTTGAATGCTTTTGGTTTTAATGTAGAGAATATTATACATAGAAAATTATCAATCAAACAAAACAAAAATAGGAAATTAGATTAAAAAAAACATATTTTTGATGATAAATATTCGCACTCAAACGCGCCCTAATTGTCATTAATAAAAATATAAATATCATTCAAGTCTTTCCTATCTTCAGGTATTACAGCCCATTATTTACGAGGATCATGGAAATGGAAGTTTCTTAACTGTTCAAATTTATTATTTGCACTTCTTGATAACAAAAATCATCCTCTTATTTATTTATTTATTTATTCCTGCCACCCTTCATATACCACCTCGTGCTTGATCCTCTCCCATTTCTGCGCTCCCTCGCTGCTGCTGCTCTCTCTCTCTCTCTCCTTTTTTTTTCAGACCATTTCATTCACTATAATCAGCGGGCTGAGTCTTGTAATAAATACAATCTTGATCACTCTTTTACTTTACACCGAGATATATAGAGATAAAGAAAAGATTCAGTATTGCTAATTACCAGGTGATTCACAAAAATGGCCTCAGCTTTGACTGGTGATGACCTGGCAATATCAACCACCAGCAGGCGGAGCTGGTCATCATCTGGAAGCAAAAGGAGTTTCCGGGAGGTGTGGCAGCCGCCTGACATGTTCGGCCGCAGGGGTGGTGGCGAGGACTACGACGACGAGGAGGCGGTTCGGTGGGCCGCCCTTGAGAGGCTACCCACCTACGACAGGCTGAAGAAAGTCGTGTTAACAAAAGAGCAGGAAAGTGGGAGAGTAAAAGCAGATGAAGTTGATGTAACCAAGCTTAACATGGATCGTAAGAAGCAGTTAATGGATAGTATACTCAGAGCTGTCGAAGAGGATAACGAAATGTTTCTTACTAGATTAAGGGACCGCATTGACAGGTGATCAAGATCTTTTATGTACTATTTACACTTTCATGTGTATTAAGATTTTAGATGAGGTAGCTCGACTGCGGCCAATTTATAATTGTGGATAAGAAATGAATCCGATCAGTGCATGATCTGTGCATGTGAGAGACTATGTTCAAGACTAAATTTTAATAAACGAGCTTGCTAGTCTGACATCCATGTTTAATTTTATTCTTTAGACTTTTTGATTTGATTTGAAGTTGTTTTATGGTGATGATGATGCAGTGTGGGGATTGAGACAGCAAAAATTGAAATAAGGTATGAACATTTGTCAGTAGAAGGGGATGTACATGTTGGGAGTAGAGCATTGCCCACTTTGATTAATTCAACCATGAACGCAATTGAGGTAATTTCTACTTCATTTCACTTGTTAAATATTTATTTTTATTTTTACCCGTTTAGTAAACGTGATATCCATGAATTATGTATTCCGAATTTCATTGTTAATAAAAAATTTTATTTTTGAGAATGTCCATGGATCCATTCTTAAAATTTAATGATGATCTTATCTGGTTCCTTTTTGTTACTGATTGAAGAAATAAGGATGGTGAATTCTCAAGTCTGATTCGGTTTGTAATGGATGACAGAGCATTTTGGGACTAATACGGCTCGCCCCCTCTAAGAAGAGAAAAATTCAAATACTTGAAGATGTCAACGGCATTGTTAAACCATCGAGGTATTATGTGGGGTCTCAGAATCGCGATGCTACGTTCAATTATCATGTGGGACGTCGTTAACTTGTTGGTTTTTCAGGATGACACTGCTTTTGGGCCCACCAGGTGCAGGAAAAACAACATTCTTGCTTGCACTTGCTGGAAAGCTTGGTAGAAATCTAAAGGTATGTTTTAGATATATTTGATGCAATGTCATTTGATGGTCCTTTTCTTTTCCTATTTTTGATGTGGAATTTTAAACAGCAATCTGGGAAAATTACCTACTGTGGACATGAATTGCATGAATTCGTACCTCAAAGGACATGTGCTTATATCAGTCAGCATGATCTTCATCATGGAGAAATGACGGTGAGGGAGACATTAGATTTCTCAGGTCGTTGTCTGGGGGTCGGTGCGAGATATGAATTGTTGGCAGAACTTTCAAGGCGTGAGAAAGCAGCAGGAATTAAACCCGACCCTGAACTTGATGCATTTATGAAAGCCATATCAATATCTGGCCAAAAAAACAGTCTGGTTACAGACTATGTTCTCAAGGTTTCTTCGTTTCTAATTCTCGTTTCTAACAGGCAAGTCGAGTTTAAGAATATCTTACCCCCTAATAACTTTATGACAGATACTTGGATTAGATATTTGTGCTAATATCATGGTTGGTGATGATATGAGAAGAGGTATTTCAGGAGGACAAAAGAAACGTGTGACTACTGGTATGTTCTTGAGATATCTGGTCTAACTTTTTAGTGGTGTTTGCTTTTAGTTTTTAGGGTCTTAAATTGAAGTTGAAATTTCAGTCCAGATTCATTATCAAATGAAAAAAGACTCTTATCGATGAATCTAGATGGAGTAACCAGTACAATATTTCATCCTGTCGGTGATGTCATTACAAAGGTTTACGTCTTCCAGGAATATGCACTTGTCATTCTTCTGCTTCATATCTTAACACTGATCATTATTACTGAACAACATTATGCTCTAATTGATGCAGGGGAAATGTTGGTAGGGCCAGCTAGAGCTCTTTTCATGGATGAAATATCGACTGGACTGGACAGTTCCACCACTTATCAGATTGTCAAGTACATGAGGCAAATGGTTCACGTTATGGATGTCACGATGATAATTGCTTTACTTCAACCAGCTCCAGAGACCTATGATCTTTTTGATGACGTTATCTTGCTATCAGAAAGTCAAATTATCTATCAAGGTCCACGAGAAAACGTTCTTGAGTACTTTGAGTTCATGGGATTCAAATGTCCTGAACGGAAAGGAGTTGCTGACTTTCTTCAAGAAGTGACGTCCAAGAAAGATCAAGGACAATACTGGTTTAGGAAAGACCAACCATACAGTTATATCTCAGTTCCCCAATTTGCAGAAGCCTTTGGTTCTTTTCATATTGGCCAACAGCTCATTGCAGAACTCGGAGTTCCTTATGACAAATCGAAAGCCCATCCAGCTGCTTTGGTGAAAGATAAGTATGGTATCTCCAACTGGGAACTATTTCTGGCGTGTTTTTCGAGGGAATGGCTACTGATGAAGCGTAACTCTTTTGTATACATATTCAAAACGTCCCAGATAACCATTATGTCTATTATAGCCTTCACGGTGTTCTTGAGAACAGAGATGCCATATGGGAGACTACAAGATGGAGGGAAATTCTTTGGAGCCCTTTTCTTCAGTCTTATCAACGTAATGTTTAACGGGATGGCTGAACTTGCAATGACAGTCTTCAAACTTCCTGTTTTCTATAAACAAAGAGATTTCTTGTTCTATCCAGCTTGGGCTTTTGGTTTGCCAATTTGGATACTAAGGATCCCCCTATCGTTTATGGAATCTGCTATTTGGATTATTCTTACGTATTACACAATCGGGTTTGCTCCAGCTGCTGGCAGGTAAGATGGTCGCATGGTTTTGTTTTAAACTGCAATATCACATTCATGCATAATACCTTATCAATCAAAATGTCAAGCATAATTCATAGTCTATCATGTTCTCTAATCAGATTTAAACCGCTGATTACTCATCTTTATGATGTAGGTTCTTTCGGCAGTTCTTGACATTCTTCAGTATACATCAGATGGCCCTTGGTCTATTCCGATTCATTGCTGCAGTTGGAAGAACTCAGGTTGTTGCAACCACATTAGGGACCTTCACTTTGCTAGTGGTGTTTGTTCTTGGGGGTTTTATAGTTGCCAAAAGTAAGCATCTTGAAATATTTTCATGACTTCAGAATCTTTGTTACATGAAACTAAGCACTTTATAGTGTACATGACTTGCGCAATGCTTTTTAATATGTGATGGTTACTCTAGTAAAAAGGATGAAAATTGGATCAATAGTTTTTAGATCACACGATGATGTTTTTCCTTTGGTGATTGCAGATGACCTTCAGCCATGGATGAAATGGGCCTATTACATTTCTCCAATGAGTTATGGACAAAATGCTATAGTGATGAATGAATTTCTTGACAAAAGATGGAGTGCAGTAAGTGCCCTCAATTGTTTGTCGGTGACGTGTCCACTATTGTATACTAAATATGCACTCAGTATTTGACATTTTGCTTCACTTCAATGTAACAAAGAACCCTTCATCAGTCTTGACCCTTTTTTGGGTGCAGCCTAATACAGATTCCCGTTTCAATGAACCTACTGTTGGAAAAGTCCTCCTCCAGTCGAGGGGCTTCTATACAGATGACTACTGGTTTTGGATTTGCGTTGGCGCACTCATAGGCTTTTCTTTTCTCTTCAACATTTTATTTATAGTAGCGCTCACTTTCTTAAATCGTGAGTTATTTATAATGTTTACCAATTTTAGTTTCCTTGCTTGTGAATGGAACTTGAGGTTAATCAAACTTTCCCTTAAACCAATTTTCAGCTTTAGGTAATGCGAACACTATAGTATTGGATGAGAATGATAGTAAAAAGAAGTCGTTCTCTGGAAATAATATCACGGGGGCATCTGAAGGTATGGTGCATCTTCACTTATCATTCTTGTTTATTTATTGACCCATGAATAGTAATCTTAGTATTAAGTCAAGAAACTAAAAGCATGTTTGGTAGATTGGAATAGACTAGACAATCAAATGAACCAAATTTTAGCTTATTTTTCTTCTTGTACGGTCCAATACTCCCTGCTAAACATGTCACTAGTAGATAATAAGAGCCTTTTTTTCTCTCTTTGGAAGGATTAGGATGTTTGAACTATATATAACGTCTTGTCTGGAACTTGTTTCCATTGATTACTCTCAGCACTAGAAAATATCTCATTTTTATCTTTTATAGAAGAAAATATGAATAATTCATACATTATATATGAGAAAAGGAGAGAAAGAAGTTCTCAGTTAGTGGTTTCATTTTGAGCAGTAAATTGTTCAAGTCCTGATAATGATCGTATGAAAAAAGAAAGATAAGGTAGGCATTAAAAGTACGTGTTTCATAGTAACATTAATTACTTAACTACAGGTGTAGATAAGGAAGTGAGACATGCTTCAATGAGTTCAGGCTTGATAATTGACGCTGTGATTAGTGCGCCGAAAAAAGGAATGTTGTTGCCTTTCCAACCCCTTTCACTTGCTTTCAACCATATAAATTACTATGTGGATATGCCTGCTGTAAGTTTCTTCCTTAGCATTTCATTCTATATTTTCAAGTTTAATTTTTTTCTAGTCATTGGTCGAAATGCGCTTCCCAACTTCAGTAGACACGAACAGTGGAACGAAGCACCAATACTTTTCCATTTGATAAATTAAATAATGGGATTAATGGGAAAACTTCATTTTTCATCAGCTGAAAGTTGAGTCATTAAAAAGTTGCAGAATTAAAAGATGCCTCATAACCCCTTTTTTGATCAAATTAATGTGGAAAATTTACTACTGAACCAGGAAATGAAAACTCAAGGAGTTGAAGAAAATCGTCTCCAACTACTACGAGATGTTAGCGGTGCTTTCAGACCTGGGGTATTAACAGCACTTGTGGGTGTTAGTGGGGCTGGAAAGACCACCTTGATGGATGTGTTGGCCGGAAGAAAGACAGGTGGATATATTGAAGGGACTATCTGCATTTCGGGTTACCCAAAGAACCAGGCAACGTTTGCACGAATTAGTGGATACTGTGAGCAGAACGATATTCATTCCCCCAATGTTACTGTTTATGAATCTGTTCTGTACTCTGCTTGGCTTCGTCTTCCTGCAGATGTGAAAACCAACACTAGAAAGGTATATTGTTATGTATTATGCCTAAATTACAAAACCAAAGAGAAATAATGGACGATGAAATAAGAAAACAGAAACGCAAAACAGAAACAGAAACAGAAACAGAGAGATTTGTAATGGTTCACTCTCAATAAAAGAGCTATTTCCACTCGGCAGATTTCACTAAATTGAGAAGAAGTTCACAACTGAAATCTCACGTCTCTCTATGTGTCTTTCACACACACTACACAAAAACAACCCCCTCAAACTCCTTTATACAATGTAAGGAATCTAAACGACCTAATGCTCAAATGTGAATATTCAATACACCCCCTTAATTAAAGAGTATGATTAGTCTCCACACAATCTAACATATATGACTTGATTATTTGAAATTGTTTCTCTGAGTTTACATAGAAGTACAATCTACCTCCTTTGCTATCTTGATACAGATGTTTGTCGAAGAAGTGATGGAATTGGCTGAGCTTAACCCAATAAGAAATGTCTTGGTCGGGCTTCCGGGAGTTGATGGCCTTTCAACAGAACAGAGGAAGAGGTTAACAATAGCTGTAGAGTTAGTTGCTAACCCGTCTATCATCTTCATGGATGAACCAACATCGGGCCTTGACGCCAGAGCTGCTGCTATAGTTATGCGTGCTGTGAGAAATACAGTGGATACAGGCAGAACTGTGGTCTGCACAATTCATCAACCAAGCATAGACATTTTTGAAGCCTTTGATGAAGTATGGTCAAGATTTTTTATGCATTATGGATTTTTTTATTATCTATTTCTTGAATCTTCCATTCTTTTCAGATAACTACAGCTAATTATTGAGCTTGATGCAGTTACTTCTGATGAAGAGAGGAGGGCGGGTCATTTATGCTGGACCACTTGGTCACCACTCTCACAAGCTGATAGAATTTTTTGAAGTAAATATCATTTGCTGCTGTTCTTTGATAATGTTATTTATCATCACGATGATGAAACGTCGGTGATGTGTCAACTTATCCCTCACATTTCTCTCTCTTCTCTTCCCCTCTCTCATAAAAATTGAATATCCAATCCCATTATTTCACGTAAACTGTCACATTACCTATGTTTCATCATCATAATGATAAATAGTATTATTATCAAGCAAAACCAATATACTACTTATGCATAATTGCTTATTTTCGTGTTTCTTCACTTTGAACAACAATTGGATTGTAAATATTTTTAACATATGCCAGGCTATTCCCGGGGTTTCAAAGATTAGAGACGGGTACAATCCAGCTACATGGATGCTGGAGATTAGCACGCCAGCAGTTGAGGGTCAACTAGGAGTCGATTTTGCCGATATATTTGCCAGCTCCTCCCTTCATCAGTAAGTAAAACATGTAATGACTTTTTCTGAAATTCTGTTTCTGATTTTCTCAGATTTTTAGATTATCCTGAAAATTATTTTTTCCTCGAAAAAAAAAATCAGGAGAAATCAAGAACTTATCAAAGAATTCAGTACCCCTCCACCAGGTTCTAAGGACCTCTACTTCCCAACTAAGTACTCGCAATCATTTCTTACTCAGTGCAAAGCCTGTTTCTGGAAGCAGCATTTGTCTTACTGGAGGAATCCGCAATATAATGCCATTCGGTTCTTCATGACAATAGTCATAGGTACTATATTCGGCGTCATATTTTGGGACAAGGGACAAAAAACGTAAGCCCATAATTTCCTTATCACATTATTCTATGATGGTATTTCTTAAGTTATCATCGACATGTCTACTGCTTATGGTTCGCCTTTGGCTTGTTACTCATTCGATTTCTTCATTTATTTGAGCACATAATATTATGATCTTATTATTGATTTTCAAAAAACTTGCATTTATATCTGAGGCGGTATTAACTTTCTGGAACAGCCAAAAACAACAAGATTTACAGAACCTTTTGGGAGCCATCTATGCTTCTGTTCTTTTCCTTGGAGCCACCAACAGTTCGTCTGTGCAAGGTGTTGTTTCTATAGAGAGAACAGTATTCTACCGCGAAAGGGCGGCTAGAATGTATTCAGCACTGCCTTATGCATTTGCTCAGGTATCATTATACATTTTTCCGCTTATCAAATTATAAGTAAATTTTAACTCTTCTGCAAGCTAGCATTTTTTAGGCAGAAGCATAAGAAGTATTTTACTATAATATAACTACTAAAATCACATTAGGGACGTGATCAACATTCAACTGTCTATATATTTTATTTTCTCTAGGTGGCCACAGAGATAATCTACATTGCAGTTCAGACTATTCTGTACTCTCTTCTACTCTATTCAATGATTGGGTTCGAGTGGAAAGTCGGGAAATTCTTCTGGTTCTACTATTTTATTTTGATGTGCTTCGTCTACTACACGCTGTACGGGATGATGCTTGTGGCTCTGACTCCAGGTCTCCAGATTGCTGCCATTGTTATGTCTTTCTTCCTCAGTTTCTGGAACTTGTTCTCAGGTTTCCTTATCCCCAGGACTGTGAGTACAGACAATTTAAACATGAAACTTTATTATTAAGTCACATAGTTTACATCTCTAATGGCATGTTTGATACGTTGAGACAGTACAATGAACAAGATTTTAACCATTTTTCATCGTTAAAATGCTCTCTAATCCACTCTACCAAACACGCCATAAAAGTTTCTTGGAAGCTGACCTTTTTTTATGACTGCAGCAAATTCCAATATGGTGGAGGTGGTATTACTGGGGTTCGCCCGTTGCTTGGACAATTTACGGTCTAGTCGCCTCTCAAGTTGGCGATAAATCTTCTCTATTAGAGGTGCCTGGAGCTGGTAATATGACAGTGAAGGCGTATCTTGACGAAAGCTTGGGTTTCAAACACGACTTCCTTCCAGTTGTGGGCATAATGCATATAGTTTGGGTTCTCATTTTCTTCTTTGGCTTTGCCTTCGGCATCAAGTTCTTCAACTTCCAAAGAAGATAAAAGAGCTTAGCAGATAGCAGCGTTAAACAAATAACATATATGCTTCTTGTTTTTCCCCAATCCACTCCTATTTTCCCCGCTTCGTACATTAATTATTTTGTCCATATTTTCTCAATTTTGTCCAACTTTGCACGTACAGAACCTATATACTGTGATTCATCCCAGCAAAGTATATTTTTAAATTAAACAAAGCTCCTGACTTAGACAAAAATTTTGAGAAAATATTTTGTAAAAAGTGGTTTTTTTTTCTTTTTCAGAATATATGGTTAAAAAGTAAGGAACAATTTCGAGTTTGTGCGTAAAACTATTTTATCAGGGTAATGTGCAGTTGAAACTTGAAAATGAATACGAGTGCATATGAATTTTACAATGTCAAACTGGAGCTAAATAAGAAAGTGATTTCCATTTTGCCTCAGTTTTTTTCACAAGTTTCGATCTTATGATCATTTATCTAGGACACGTATTGCTTTTCCGGACCAAGTTTAAGCAATATGGAATTCAATTAGCATTATCCAATTGGTTTGATTTGAATTATCCTGATAAGCAAATACAGTTCTTTTGATCATTTCTTCGCCTGTACCAGCAGTAGCATCAATACAAAGTACGGACTTCGTCTTCAATTTATAGAGGCATATGACTAAAGAAATCTAAATCAAACAACAAAGTTGAAATATAAATTAATAATTACAAAGAATGAAAGACATGTTAAAATAAGATTATGAAATACTATACCTGGTCGAAATATCGCCGGAAAGTTGAATATAATTGTTCAGAATCAACTCCGGTGAGATAGACAGAGAAGAAGAAGCTGCCCCCATAGAATAATTAGCCCTAGATCTTTTGTGGGGTGGCTTAAAAATTGTTCAAAAATTACAAGACCTCCTTCTGTTTAGACCTTACTATGCATTAAAAATGCTTATATTTCAATTTTTTGTATTTTCAAGCATCGTGTGAAAGAGTTGATTTCTCTAAAATGATAAATAAACTCCCCATTTGAATAAAACAAAAAGGAAAGAGGGAAAAATAAAGAACAAATTGCAATCATACTCCCATTTTTTTAAAAAAATTACAAATAAATTAAATTAAGAAAGAAAAGAAAAATCATCTTCTTCTTTCATTCACTCCCACTCTCAATCTTACCCCTACCAAGAATTGAAAATAGTATTTTTGGGGGTAATTTTCTAGTTTTGGAAAAAAGATTGTCTTCAAAGGATATGGAGAACGGTGTTAATGGTGGTTGGTTGAGTTGCAAGCACGGCGAGCTATGGTTCGGTAGTTGCGAGTAATTTACAGCATTTTAACATTTTTTTCCCTACGACACCGATAGCACTACCATAGTCACCGCCTTCAATTCCTCTGGTAATTAAGTCACTATTTCTTTGTTCATGTTATGTAAATCAAAAGTTGGTTTTACTTTGTTATGCGAGCTCATGTGGGAATGAATTGGCTGCAAATTAGGGTATCTTTTTACATCTACTCAAAGGAAAGAGCTTAAAAGACAAGCCATGATCTATAAGACTTATTAGCATAAAATGTCCATATGTTTAGCTTTTAATGTGCAAAGCATTCCCACTTTTCAATTTTTTGCATTTTTCACTCTTGTGTCATTGATCTTCCCTTTCCTACACCGCCAAACCTTTCAATTTCCTGTAAATCGACTCTTCTTTTTCTTGGATGATTTGTTCTTTTTACACTTCTAGAACTCGATTAGATATAAATTTTAAAAAGATGTTTCTTGGTATTAGTGTTCGAGTGCGGTGACTGGTCATCTGGAAAGGAGCAAGCAAATGGATAATGAAGGTTCTCAAGAGATGTGGTGCCCCATCACAAGTACTATGAGCGCCACATGCAGAAAAGTCGTGCTCATTCAATAAAGCTTGTGGAAGTCAAGAACAACGTTACTAGCAATAACGAGAAAAAATATCTCTTTTGTTTAATCATAAAATCAATCTAAGTATTTTAACATCCTCTGATAAGAAATAAGAGAGATCCCCTAGTATTTCCCAATCTATTTTCTGGTTTTGTTTCGTTGTGAGGGATGGGGGTAGGGATGGGAGTGGGTGGATGTGTTGGAGAGGGGGTGGAAGAAGAATAATATTTTTCTTTTCTTTTTTTCCTTTTTAATTTAATTTATTGGGGATTTATTTGTAATTTTTAAAGAAAATGGGAGTATTATTGCAATTTGTTCTTTATTTTTGTCATTTCTTTTTATTTTATTATAATATGAGTGTATATTTGTCACTTTATAATTTTTAATTAAGAAATTAGATAAAAATTGATGATAATGACATTTTCCACAATAAAACGTGGAAATAAGGATGAAAATGCAAAAAATTGAAATGTAAGAATGTTTTGTGCTAATAAGCCAAAATAAAATTATCGTACGCTTTGAGACAAGCTGTGGAGGCTTGGAGTCTTGGACACGAAGCAAGAGCTTAGCGTGGATCTATGGACAACAAACAAAAAATGGGCCCCAAGGCTCGAAAAAAGGAAGAATCAAAGGAATGCGCTTTTTATTTAGACACGAAACCCTAATTTTTAAAATTTCATTTTAATAATAGGTACAATTTTTTTTCTTTCAAAAATGAGATACATTCTACCCTATACCAAAAATTTTGTAACCATCTCTCTATCTACCCTCTCTCCCGAATTCCTCTCCCTATCTACAGACTTGCTTCCTTTCTCTACTCTCTTTCTATCTACAGTTCTGTGCATCGCGTTCACCAACTCTAACCTATGTCATCGTCATCGGTGTAGCATGTGCTTCAACCATGAGCTACTGCTTTAGTTTCTTCTCTATCGTATTGTCATCATCATTCGACTGAACACGACGATGAATGATTATTGTAATGTAGATTTGGTTGATGGGACCGCTATGATTGTGAGTTGGAAGTGGTGGTAGAAGTGCATTTGGATATGTGATGGTTGATCTAAGGTGTGTAGCAGTTCGGTGGTTAAGGATCAGGTTCAGATGGCGATGGTAGTGGTGGTATAATGGAGATGGTGTTTGTGGTGGTGGTAGGTCGTAGATTTGAGGTGGCGGTGGTGACGATTTGGGTGGTGTTAGAGGTCGTAGAGTGAGATGAAGAGCGATTACGACCATTTAATTGGGCAATTATAACTGATTAATTAAGTAATGTGTGACTAATAAATAATTTGTAACATAATAAAATTTGTGATTTACGATTAAATATTTTAATGTGGCTCATAAAATGTGTTATTGTGATTGTGACAATGTGTCATTGTGACCTATATGTAATTGTGACAAAAAAAAAGGTAATTAACATATAATGTCCCCCACATTTCATTGTTATAGTGGAAAACGTTCATACATTTCCTTTTTTGGCATTTTCACCCTTATTTTCACATTTCATTGAGCAAAATGTCATTTTTATCTATTTTCTCAATTAAAAACTTTGAAATGACGAAAATACCATTCCTTTAAATAAAACAAAGGAAAATGAAAAAAAACTAATTGCAATTATAGTATCAATTTTTTTGAAAAGTGCAAATGAGTCCCAAATAAATTATTAAAATGGTAATTAGTAAATAATGTACATATCTTTCACCTTTATTTGCGAAAAATGTCCATACCTTTCATTTTTTTGACAATTTCACCATTAATTACACATTTGATTGTACAAACCATTCTTTCTATCCATTTTCATCAAATTTCTCAATAAAGAACTGTGAAATAATGAATATGCCCTCATATTTAAATAAAAAATATTTTTTTTGAATTTCTAATTCTTTAATAATTTATTTGGGATTCGTTTGCACTTTTTTTAATTTTTTAATTTTTAAATAAATTTATTTGTGACTCGTCACTTTTTATAAAAAAATATTTTTTAAAATAAGTTATTGGGGACTAGTTTGCACTTTGTTTAAAAAATTAGGAATATGATTGCAATCAATTTTTTAACTATTTATTTAAATATGAGGGTATACTCATCATTTCAGTGTTTTTTATTGAGAAATTGGATGAAAATGGATAGAAATGATGGTTTGCGCTATCAAATGTATAATTAAGGAAGAAAATGCCAAAAAAATAAAAGGTATGAATGTTTTTGGCAATAATAGTGAAATGTATGGACATTATGTGCTAATTACTCTTTTAATAATTTATTTGGGGTTTATTTGCGCTTTTCAAAAAATTTGGGACTGTGTTTGCAATTAAATTTTTGTTTTATTTAAAAAGAAGGGTACTTTGTCATTTCACAATTTTTAATTGAGAAAATGGATAACAATGACATTTTGCGCAATGAAAGGTAAAAACAAAGGCGAAAATGTCAAAAAATGAAAAGTAATGACGTTTTCACAATAACAGTGAAAGGTGGAGACGTTATGCGCTAATTACTCAAAAAAATTGTTTTATTGTGATCGTGGCCTGATTAATTAAGTTACATGTCAAAAAAATTTATTTGGGTCTTGAAAATGTATCTTAAAATTCTTTGGTTATGTAATTTTTCCCTTTTATTTTCATCATCTTTTGAGTTTTTAAATAAACAAAAAATTTCCCTATTTAGCTAGTGTGTCATGTTTCACTAGTGTCCCTCGAATTAGAGATGAATATATCCTAGTCAAGTGTCAAATACACTTACGCCAAGTTAGGGGTGTAGATTAGTAGACATACCTAAAATTGAGAGTCGACATTAGGATGGCCCACATGGACCAATAGTTTTTATTATAGAATTTCTTTTGAAAAAACCCATAAGTGCCCCATAATTTTGGTCAATAACTCTCTGGGTTATGTCACTTTGTCAAAAAGCGGTTGACAGATAGAATGACATAATATTAATTGGTAAAATATGATTGGATGAAAAAGTTGATTGAATTTAAAACAATCCAATGATTAAATATCATGTAATATTATGTCAACCATTGCGTAAAAAATTATGTCCAGCATGATTCATTTAATATTTGATTACATTGGTTCAATCTACTTTATCTCTGTGCCAAGTTGAAAATCTTTGTTGCGCTGAACTTTGTTATACATGACATCATTGACATGTTAGCTTCAGTGTTTCTATGTACTTGGAGCTAAGTTGCCTTTTGTTTTATAGCAGATTCGAGCTTCACAACGCATCCTTGGGTACGTTAATCTATTGCCATTGGCATGAACTTCAGTTTATAAACTCGAACGTTTGGTCCTCTCATTAGATTGAGGGGGTGTCGTGCGTGATAACTCTTTATAAAATGCGTATTTTTTTATTTAATCCCTTCTGGACCTCGTTATCAAATAATTCATTTTTTCTCAAATTTATTTTCAATCACACATTCTCCCAATAAAATAATTTCACATGCAAACCCCAAATTTTTTCTATTTTTTAACTACATGTTCTCCAAACAAACCACTCTTACAAAATCTATTTCCCAAGAAATGGGCTCAAACAGAACCCTACATTGTAATTGAATCTATCAAACACGTCATTACAATTTAAACGAGCTTGATTATTTTTGGGTGAGCATCAGTTTTGAAGCAGAACCTTGCCACTTTAAGGAGCTTCTGTTACACATTTACACCATGAATAGGCAATAATCTTTCACTTAAACCATTAGAACATCACACCAATAAATTATACAACTCAGCGTGTATAAGTTCTCAACAAACATTAAAACAGAATCATGGGGAAAAAATAGTAAAAGCAGAGTAACAAATTCTTGTGTAGAGGTCAGGTGCTAACATAGCTAACATCTGATGTTGAGCATGGATGCAGCTGACGTAGAACGCTAGTCGGGGAAAGTAGACGATCTCAATGCCTCTGCAAGCGGCCCTCCCATCGTAGTCACCGGATTAGTCCTCCACGTTGCACCCCAATTCAGCTGAGGCCTATCCCTCTCAGTGTGTACGACTTGAGGTCCAGAGTCATCCATATCCCCAGTGGAGAGCTTCAATGAGAAGTCGGATGAAGGGTTTTCCGCAATCGAAATGGACAAGTTAGTGGCAGTAGCCACAGGACTAGCGGCATTGCCAGTTTCTTGTCTAGACAATTCATTGAAGAAATGGCAAAGGGTTTGGCCATCGGATTTACAATCAGTGTTGGCTTCGAATGGACCCTTTGTGACAATTATGTATTCTGAAGGCCTACAAATGCCATGGGGCCACAATTGCCAAAGTTAGATAGGGAAAGAAAAATGTCCAAGAAAGAGCTGGAAGACCATTAAATGGGGCCTTTTGGTATGGGACATATTACAAGTGGTTGGGGCGAGTTTGTGCACAATCTAAAGCTCTATGCTTTAGCAATACTCAAAAATATCACAATGGGGTCATACTAAGAAGACACTAATGACCCACATCCAAAGTGAATTCATTTCGAGGACCCATGGCTAAAGTTGTTTGAGAAAACGAAGTTTTTTTTTTTTTTTTGGGTTTCTTCCTTTAGGGGAACAAGGATCCCATCTAATAGCTATTGGCAAAACGTCACAAGTTCCCCCTCCTGAAACAGAAACATTAAGTTCCATTTCGCCCCCATTTTCTGAACTTTTTTTCCCAAACTCATTTTGATATGTGCATTCTCCCCGTAAAATAATTTTGTGCGCGCATTCATAATTTTTCCTTACTTTTTAATGGTACATTCAAACAGGGCTAAATGTTCGCACTCATCTCATTTCATTTCTAGATTAGTTTAAATATTCAAAGCAACTAGAATTAAAAAACATAAACACCTAAAAATGAGAAACACAGCATCAGGATTGACGAAAAAGATAAGATGGAACCACAGAGAACCTATACAGGGCTATATTCACATATAAACCACCCAGTGATGTTGGGATCATGTCAATCTCTGAGAATTGATATTTTGGCATATTGAATCTTAATGAGTCTTGGCTCTATGCAGCTATGCTAACTACAAAATATAAGATCACCAACAAATAGTTGAAGCTGAAGATATTTAGAGCTCATAAATACCTTTGATTAAGGTGAAGAAGATCCATGGATGGAGAAGGCTGTGAAAGGGTAAAGCTAGTAGTCTTGAGGACTTCAGATGTGGGATTTTCCACAGGCTTTCTTGAACGGTTTCGACCGCGATGGATGTGGCGTTCGCAGTACTTTTGCCCAGTCACCACTTCCCTTGAGCACCTCCATTTCTTGCCATCAGTTCTCCGGCACCTGCCTGGCTCCGGATCCATGGTTCCTCTTCCCCAGTACCCCGTTCGCAGCACTGATCCACCATATCCATATGTACATATGTTTAAAGAAAAAATAGCAAATGAAAATAAACTTCCTACAGAAAAATCTAAATAATGCCCAACTTACAAGTTGTCTGGTAATGGGGATAGGACTGTTGGGAGAATAAATATGGAGAAGGAGAAGTTATCAGACTTTTTTTGAGTAGATGGAGAAGTTGAGGAGGAACAGCAGCACCAGCCAACATATGTCTGAAGATTAATGCCTGCAGTTCAACTTCCTGCCACTGGGCCAAGCTGAATGTACTCTCCATCCCTAATGAAGTCCAAGTGCAAAACCCAAAACAAAAATCCTTAAGTAAAACTTGGAAGCTTAAAAAAAAATTCTAAGACAGTGTCACGGCACAGAGAAAGAGAGAGATGTACTGGGAAATTTGGTGGTTGCATCAGAATGGTATGCTGACATATCGGTAGTGGGTTCAGCTGGTATAAACAATGGGAGTACTGCAGATGAACCAGAAGGTTGCTGGTGTAGTGGATAAGGGTCAAGGAGAAGTCTTGGAAACTTTGCAGAATGTGGTTCTTCTTCTTCTGATTCTTGCTGCCTCTCTCTCCATTGCTTCAGATTGAACTCCATGAAAAAGAAAAAGCAAAGAATATCTTCTTTTGTTGGGTATATGAAGAGAGTTAAAGCGTTTCCACTTGAGAAAAAGACAACAGTCAGACAAGACAGTTGAGAGAAAAAAAAAAAAGGCTGTTTTTGAAAATAATTAAAAATTGAAAGAGTAAAAGCGAGAGAAGGGATTGCCTCTAGGCTGTCAGTTTACACAAAAAAAACTCACACAATTGTTAACATGTAATTTCATTTGGCACGTTATTATTGATTTTTGTCAAAAATCATTAGAGAGAGAGAGAGAGCACCTGTCCGGTGCCTGTGAGGAATAATTCGTATGTTGTGGTGGGAATTATGAGTACGTTTTTTGAGGGAGAAGAGTTGGGTTTAAAATGTAATTTTATCATGCCATATTTTTCTGCATTTGCTTTTAATTTTGTGACATTAGTACTTGTGAATGAAAATTTTAGTTTGTCATTAAAAAGGTCAAATTTTATTTATTAAAAAATTGTTAGCTTTTTCAATAAAATAAAATAAAACAAATTAAGGAAATACCAACCTAGTTTTCCCACATCATGTCTTCCACCCCTTGCCCTCACGACTACTAGCTCAAGCCCACCTCAATATCTCATACTAATGGCACTTATTAGTTCCGATTGTCTCGAGATACGATTTATTTCCCCACCACTCGATTTTGATTGTATCATAATAGACCTTTCAACTACACTAAATTTCTTTCTACAACAAAGAGGACAAATCTAAGAAAATCTTGAGTGTGACTTTGTAGTGCACGTCTCATGAGACAAGACTATCTTGAGAGAGGTGTTGATTGCTCAATGGCTCAACTTATATGAATTTAAAGGTTTATTCTTTTTCTTTTTCTTTTTTTATGTTTTATTAAGATTAATTCAAGACAATTATACTTTAGCGTGTGAGGGTCATGTGCAATTTTAATAGAAATTTTTAACAACTCCATCCACAAAACTACTCATCAATATTTGGAAGTTAGCTAGAGACTAAATTGCTATAACTATTAAAGGATAGGGACTTATGCTGCAATTTTCCCTAGTTTTTACTTACCAATGTACTCTAGAGAAATTTACATTTTTCATCCTAAAAAAATTAACATATCTATCATCAACATTTTTTTAGTATAATCCATTCTCAACTTTTCAATCATGTATCACAAATCACAAATTTTATAAATCAAAATTCAAAATTTTATATCACATATTATTTATTGATTACAACTTATCGATTACATATTATTTATGGATCACAAAATAACCAATTTATTGGTCACAATCTCAAATAATTAGTCACAAAAACTCTTAATTCCACCACCTACACCACCCAACCCAAATCTACCGTGGCACCAACTGAAAGTAGTACCACCTCACCACCACCATCACCTCCAACAAACTATCATTTTCAACTTCAAAATCACCACCACCACCTCACCACCACAACCACCAACAAACTACAATTTTCAACTATAAAACCACTACTGCCACCGCCAAATCCAACAAAAACCACCCCAATAGCTAGATTCACCACCACCGACAAAAATTATCGTCACCACCAGATCCAACAAACCTTGTCGGATCCATTGTCGATCCACAAAAACCAAATTCATCGCCAGATCCACCACAACTGCCATCAACAAAAATTATGGCCAACTTATGACGCAGCGCACAACCCACCATCACTGCAACACAACACACCACTATTGATTCTGCAACAGCGATCACAAACTGTCGGCCACCACAAATCATGACACCACAATGTCCACCAACCACCACAAAATCAGAACTCCTCTGCAAAAACCACAATAAACTTAGAAATTTTAAAACAAAAAAATAGATGCAACCACGATTCGACGGAATGAGCACTGTTGCTTCGTGTTCGTACGCATCGCCGTAGCAGCAGCGCCGAGCCCAAAGGAGATCCATTGATGTGCTGTAAAAAGTCGTCGAATTGAGTGCTCGTGAAGAGTCATCGGAGTGGGTGCACCATGAAAGTTTAAACTGAACTAGGTTAATATAAGTGATAAATTAATTTAATTTTTATAATATTATCATTAATATTAAAATTTTTAGTTAACATTTAGTTTTTTTATAAACAACTTTAGATCTGATTTTTGAATTGTGATCTTAAAATTCTTGTTTGATATAATTTTCATTTATTTTAATGATTGTTAAACAGGGCTAATTAACAAAAAAATATTAAATCCATCCAACCTTGGATCATGGATCTTATCCATGCAGGTCATGGTCCAGCCCATATATCACTAAGTGGGTCAATATACATAAAGGTGTACAAAAGCCAACTGTTGGCCCATCAAACAGAAAAAAAAAAAAGTTTTTAGGCCCATAAAACAAAAATGTCGTCAACACATTCATGTCTAACATGCTCACATGACCTGTTTTTAATGCTTAACTCTCTCAAATTTGAGTCAGGTCATGCAATTCAGACAATTAATTACCTTGTCACCATACCAGCTTCTTATGTCATTGGTTCACACTAACATTATAAAGAAGTTGTGATATTAAGCCCCTGTTTGATGCACATTTTTTAGGAGAGTGTGTCTAAAAACGAGTAGAAAAATGTAAATGAAAATAAAAGAATGGCTCTAACATGGGCTAAATTGGCATTTCATACCTAAAAAAAAATTTCATATTTATGTATGTCACTTAAGTAGAGATTGACACAGACCTACCAATTTATTAAAATCACGAAGATGAAATGTAAAAACTTTTCGTTGGTGATGCAATGATAACCATCCACCATGTATAGACGACACAACATACAAAGCATAGCCTTCTACATTTATTTCTAGTAGTTATGCTATGAATTTTCGATGAATGCTAAAATTGTCCAAAAACAAATATATAGTCATTGTCGCATCTACAATCCTCAATATCAGTGAAGCATCTCTAGATTAATCATCCGAAATAATAATCATCAAATTCCACATTCGAGGAGATATAGTACTCATTTTTTTTCGTTCCTAAATCACAAATAAGAAGTCTCAAATTCGAATCCAAGTCTATGACACTTTTTCTTAACAATATCATAAAAATACTTCTATGTACAGAATAAGATATTTCGAAAATCAATCCAAATCGCTAGTTCTATAGTTAATATTGACTCATTGAATACCAACTCAATAATTTCATTTTGCAATTTTCATACGTTTCATATTTCATCGAAAAGTATGCATTGTTTTTTAAGGCTCCAAAAAATGGAAATACAGGAAGAAATTTAAGATAGAATTTTTAAATTTTATTATAAACATTAAAAACCCAAACATCTCTTTAAGCATATTTCCTCTAGATCTTGTTAGGTTTTGACTGATAACACAAAATGATTTCCATCAAGTGTTGTCGGATAATGGAAGGGCAATTGCAGACGGCAGAATCGCAAATATATTATTGGTAATTTAATTTTTTTTTAAAAGGTCGAACCCTAACCTTGAGCGCCCCACCCCGCCCCTAGAGCATTGTGGATGAGGTAAATCACGAGATGTGTCTTAACATGCAAGGGTACAAGAGCTGTCATACCGGTGAATTGGTAATTTAATTTTAATATTTATAAAAGATGGACTTTTACAAGTTAATTCTATATAAATGCCAAATTGATGCATATCATTTCAATAAATTTCTTTTGTTGAGTAAGGATCACTCCTAAAATAAATTAGACCGCTAACCCTAATTTGTGCCATCTCACGAAACGTGCTAGAGGGTTAATTTTTGCTTTGCGTTATATTCGTTGAAAGTAACTAGGGAAAGGACTCCATTGAAAACTATAGTGTTATTATATTCACACTACATTTTTTTTAATCGTGCCATAGCTTATTTGTAATGATGTTTTTTAATTCTTACTCATTTTGCACTCACATCCCTAACTTTATTTCATCGTATTCTTATCTCTAACATTCAATTAATTAGCACATTTTATCTCGTGAAGGTTTGTGTCCAAAAATTCTATATTAGTGTTAGAAAAATATTTTGTCGAATTTTTGTAACTATCGATTATTATGCTTATTTAAAATATGAGGGACAAAAAAATCCTTTTATCCCCTCCAACAAATTTGGTTCTCATTAGGGAGACAGCATGTTATAATTTGTAAGAGATTAATGATAAAAATACTGTACAAAACTGTTTGGGACAATGGAACCTAAGTGGGAAACTAAGCAAAAGTTGGAAAATTTTGTTGCAATTAAAATTTGGTACATTTAACAAAAAATAGTGTATAAATATAATTATCCAAAAATATATTTCTATCCCAAGGGCCAAAGTTTTGTATGGTAACTTTTAAGGAAAAATTACGAGTTTAGAATGTATTAAAATTTATTTAATTTCTACTCAAAAGAGTGAGAAATAGTTGCAACTTGCAAAGAAAAACTGGCTTTAAAGCTACGCAAAATATGTTCTAACTAGTGGAACTTGAAAATTGGAAAAAATTATCAAATTTAAAAACAACCTGCCATGTTTGACGAAAATTAAAAATTAATTTACTCGTCAGTAAATTATTGTAAATTTTAGAATAGGTTATATTTTATTGGTAAAAAAAAAAAAAAAGTAACTCATAATTCTATTGGCCTTTTCTTCTTGTTTTTTGTTTTTGTTTTTTTTTTTTCAAAGTTTACTACTTTCAAGAAATAATTTATTGTGATATGGAGGGCCACTTGTCAAGTTGACAAGATGTTACAAATGATTAAATTCAAAATAAAATCTTATAATAAATCCCACATGATTTTAATTAGGTAAAAAGTTAACTTTTCATGGTTTATGAAATTCATATCCAATAATGAAGTCATTGCTTCGTGCTTAGCATGCAAAATTTTGTAATTGCATTGATCATACACTTATCGACTACCCATTTACAAGATTCAAGAGCCAAATATTCAAGAACAACTAAAATATGAGAGTATTTTGTGGAGATTAAAGTTAGATTTTTAGTGGATTGTAATAGAAGTTTTTGAAATGTGTGAGTGAAAAGAAATGGGACCATAAAAGATGTGATAAATATTAATTGTTTGACTTAGATTAAAATCAGATTTTAATCTGGTCCAAACAGACGTATAGTTGGACCACGTAGGCCTTGTTCAAATAGGCGATATGGCACCCCTATAGGCGAGGCCCCATTTTCTAGACTTTCATTTCTTTTGGCTTTGGTAGGTTTGGACCAACAAACTCATTTGAGCTCCATTTACGCTTACATAGTGTTGGCAAAGGGATGGGTTCGTGGCGGGGTGCCCGTCCCGCCCCGCCCCGCC